>CAJNIZ010005313.1:19825-38100 GCA_905231905.1 Symbiodinium pilosum
TAGGGGTTTAGGGTTTGGGGAGTTGTCTCTTCATGGCTTCTGGGTTCTGCACTGCCACTGTGATGGGCGTTATGGCGATTTGGAGTTTGCAAGTTAGGCGGATATTGGTTGCTCCATAAAAAGGCAGCTGTGGCATTCGAGGAGCCTCGGTAAGGGATGTTCCGGCTGGAAACCCTCTCGATTTTGCTGTGCATCTGACTCTTCTTGCACGTTTGAAGACGCAACAAGTCTGGAATTCAGGGTGTGAGGGCTTAATTCGTTTAGCTGTAGATTTTTCTAAAGAAAACATTTTCCTAGAAGGCTTTAGGGGTCTAGCGTCTAGGTGTTCATGGCAGTGGCTCAGAAAGGAGCATGATCCGAGGTTTTTGGCGTTTAGGTCAAGGGGTTATCCTCTTTAGGGGTTTAGGGGGTATCCTCTTGCAGATCCTAGTGCTGACACGTTGAAATCCTTAACTTAAGCCTCTCTTCCCTTCGACCCCCAGGAGATTCTCCATATGTTTCCTGATAATCCTTCAGCACACGCTGAATGCCCGGCGGTCCCCCGAAACCCCCATGCCCACACCCAACTCCCCAAGCTCCGACGTTTCTGGCTGCCATTTTTTGTGGGGGGAAGAATTGGGGCCTCCATATGATTTTCCTATATTTACCCGCATGTCGGAAAGGAATTGTAGTTCACGCGGACGCCTGTGACTACAACATGATACCCCATGAGACTGATAAGCCCTATAGTGATATAACCTAAACAAGCTACATGGCCCCTGCAACCACGTTTAGCAGAATAATTCGGACGAACTCTTTTATCCCCATACACGCTAGTTAACGTCAAGACCAAACTCACAAGAACCCCGCTTTACTTTAGGCAAACTCCAAATGTGCAGGATCCAATTACTCCGGAGGCAGAGGCACTCGGGATTTTAGGAGGTGAGGGGTCAGGGCTTAGGGGCTTTAAAGGTTTCAGAGTTCAGGGTTTCTGGGTTTGAGGACAGCTTAGCATTTAGTACACTCAGGGTTTGTGCTAGGGCTCAGGATTTGTGCTGCAGGGCTTGGGGTCTTGGATTTTAGATTATGGAGTTTAAGAAGCTGGGGTTGTTTGCTCCGCCCCTGTCCTAAACCCTGTGACCCAAACCCTAAACCCAAGAGCAGAGCATATTTAGGGTTGAGGGTTTAGCCCTCGTTCCAAAGCAACTGAAGGACAACGGCAATTAGAGGGAAAGAGTTACCAAGTAGGGACATGGTACAAGTCTTATATGCCACTTATGTGACTCCACATGGTCCCTTATACCCCTAATATACCCCGTAGACAAATTCCACTCAATTGGAATTAAAGGTTTAGGATTTAGGGTAGTGGAGAATCCAATAGAAACGAACATGAAACATGTATTTTCACCCCTGCAGTTGTGTGAACCCAAATGCTTAGTTGCTCAGCTGTGAGGCGATTTTGCGCACTTCTACAGTTAGGGTTGTAGAAGCTGGGCTTTGAGAGTTATGGACCGCAGGAGAAGCATCCCAGAATTTTGAGTGAGGATCACGGAAATCGTTTAGGTTCATATCTTCTGTTGTTGCTGTGGTGGTGAGGATTGGGCACTTGCCCCAAAGAGATCCGCGAATCTGCCAATCACTGGCTGCATCGAAATGATGCGAGGCATGAAAGTGGAAACCAGTACTCATATTATTTGAAGGTCTAGAGGACCATACAGGATTCTTGGAGGAAATCTGGCACTGTTTAGTATACCCAAAGTACGGTAATCCATGTTCGGGTGCTCTATTGGTTTGTGCAAGATGTCCTGAACCCTGACCCCTAAACCGTAGACCCTAAACCTTTCGCCCTAAATCCTGAACCCTAAATTCAGGGGGCTCCACAATATCAAAAGTCCACCCAGCAGTCGTTCTTCCCCTGGACAGGCCCCAGCTCCTGCAGAGGGTGAGGAGGAGGCCTTGCTGTGGGTTGCTGGGTAAAGGCTTAAGGGCTTAAGGGTATAGGGTTTAGGGTTAAGGATTTAAGGGTTAGCGGAAAGGGCTTAGGACTGAAGGGTTTAGGGTTTAGGGCTTGGGGTTTAGGGCTTGAGAGTTTAGGGCTTAGTGTGTTGAGTACAAGGTTTCTTGGCTTCTAGGTTATGATTTCTCGATTGAGGGTTCAGTGGCTAGCGGGGGAGTGAACGCCTAAACAGCCGCCACAAACCTAAAACCCTGAACCCACACCCGACACGAGTAGTCTTCTTTTGTTGAGCCATCTAAGGTTACCTGTTCCCTTTTGTGGTCCTGAGGGTATAGAGAGATTTCACGGCGTGTGCATGGTGGAGCTTATAGACATGGCCTTATCCCCAGATGCGGGCCATACCATGGGGGTGTCCTCGGAACCCGAAATGAGGATGTGACTTTTTTGGCAACCAGCATATGTTAACATTAAAAAAAGTTTTCTATGGCTGGGGGTATCCGGAGCATGGTTCAAGATGAAGGACCCCTTTTGCGGTTCGCGTTTGACGCGGGAGGTGAAAAGGCTTGTCGCGCGCAAGCTCCGAACCCCTGTCTTGAGACAGTGGAACCTGTGCTTTGCTGCCATGCCCCATCATGATGTTCGGAAAGCTGCCCGGTTGGCACTGACCAAAGCACAACCATTTTCGACTTCGTTAAATATAGATTTACAGTCATATCGGTATTTAGATTTCTGTATTGAAAAGATGGAAGAAAGGCCGAGGGCTTTAGACCTAGACTCCGTGACTGCCGGCGCGCCGTGATTTTAGTATATTGTGGTTCGTCCTGTGGTCACTCGTCACATGCTAGGCAGCTACTCCCGGGCCTAGATAATTACCAATATCATGGGTTCCTTAAAAAAGGTTACGATTATAGTTATAGCGGGTAATGGAGAGTCAACAGGACAACAATTGGAAGATGAATAGGAAACTTGGGGTATATAGGGCATCTGTGAAGGTAAGAGCCCATATTATGTTCCTAGATTCCTTGTATGAGCATGCTGTAGGGTACTTCAAACAGATAGCAAGCGATATTTGCAATTATTGAGGCCCTTCAGTACTTTGCAGACACCCTAAATCCTGAACCCGAAGCAGTGTTGAACCCCAAGCGCCTGGGATTGGCAAACAGGGTGTAAGGCTCGGGTGCAGTGTGTGGGTACGTGGGTTGCACATGCATAATTTATCATGGAGAACCAAACGGAAGATGAAGTCAAAACTACCACATGATTTCGGGTTTAGGGTGTGGGGAGAATGGAGAGTCAAAAGGAAAAAGAAAAGAGATAGCGAGATGGAAGCTCTGCTTGTGTGGGGATGGAATCACTTACTGCTAGTGTATGTTGGGTGCCGGTTCTGTCCCAACCTACTGGCAGTTCTTCAATCATCTTGGAGGGTCAGGAGGATTTAAAAAGGTAGGTTAATACTGGGGATAAGAAGGGTTACTACATGGTTTATAGGGGTTATCAACCTACTTGCTAAGTCCCCCTGACCCTCCAAGTTAAGGGGCATTTATCTTCCTTTAAAGCAACCCCATAGTTTACCGGGATCTGCAAGAGAGCCCCACATCTTGAGCATCTCCCTGGTGTACTGCCCCCCACTCTAACAGTTGCACAGGAAGTATAATAGTTTGTATAGAGCCCTTGATATGACCCCTATTATATTCTAACAGTTGGATAAGAAGTATAATATTTTTGTACAAACCCCCTAATATGATCCCTATTATAGGGCTGAGGGTGTAGGTATAGGCTGTCAACGGGTTTGGGCAGGACCCAAGATTTCCCCCTGATCGTTCCACCCGACCCGTGCAACTGCTCTTCAGGACATGGATGATGCAGACCTCATGGCTTCTTGGCGCAACAGGAAGCTCCCTGAAAACACAGCTTAGGACTTAAGGTTTAGGGTGTAGGGAGGGTAGCAGTGCTGGATTTCTGGTATCTTTTGTCTTAAAATCGCATGAAGTAAGGATTTCTACCATGGTTCCAGGGAAAGTCGAGGCAATGCGCTCCTTGTGCAAGCTTGCTTAGTAAGTGATCACCTCCCCGAACATTCAACCTACCACCACCTTAACATTAAATATTCCCAATATGTGATAGTACGCTACACTGGGAACATGCACTGTTATAGGGCTGAATATTGGAGGAGGGGCGTAAACCCTCAATCCCAAATCCTAAGGAGAAATGTAGGAGCCAAAGTAAGTAGATTCGGGGTTTCCCTGGCTCTGAAGGTCTTTCAGGGGAGAAGGTTCTCAGTTATTCGGGCTTCTACATTATGTGCCTTTAAACTCGAAGCTTTTAGGCCTCAAATTTAAGCCAATCCATCCAACCCCACGCCCTAGAAGCGCTAAGCCAAAACAACCTAGCCCCAAGCTCGATCCCTCAGGTTTGGGGTTGGGGTTTAGGGTTTAGAAGTTTAGGGTTTGTAAACCCTGAACCCTAAACCTTAAAAAACCCAAGCCTTGACAGTGTCCCATTTTTGTGTTTGTAGATTCTTTCCATATGGTTCACGTGGACATCCCTGAGGGCTTCGCAGTTGAAGCGGTGGGCGGTTGGCCTCCATTCATCCCCCACAGACGACACTAGGGCTACTGGCTCAAGCAGGCTTTCAAGGAATGGGTTTAGGGCTTAGGGTTTAGGGTTTTGAATGAATCGCATGGTCCTTTTTGAGAATGTGGTATGCGCAAGCAGTCGAGAGCTTCATGGCCAGGAGGGTGCAGCCGCGCACAAAGGTTAGCCACAGGACTCCGGCAAGGCCAAAGCTCCCAGCAGGTGGACAAACTTTGCCAGAGGCATCATGGAGTTCGCGGGGCTGCGCCGCGGTGCAGTGAAGGTGGAGCATATTTTTTCACCCATAACCTTCCCCTAAAATCCTAGACCCGAAAGACCACAATACCTGCAAGGAGAGCATCTTAAGGGGCTCTGATACTGGGGTTAGCCGTGGGGATGTTGTAGAGGCTGTCCTTTGTTGATTCCATAAGAACTCTTCATACTGATGGTGTATATATTCAAGTGCACTACCCTCAACCCCCTCCGATCGTGCATGAAACCTCCTTAATTTCCAGGAAAAAAGGGGGAAAGAAAGACTGCCAGTCCTAAACCTTGAACCTCCGCATCCTGAACATGATCTCCAGACAGCCTCCCAACCTCATGCCATGATAAGATTACATCCAACCTCCCCGCAAGTGATGGTTTAAAGTGAACCCACTAAAGCTCCCAATTTAGGAGTTTAGGGTTTAGGGGTTTAGGGGTTTAGGGGTTTAGGGTTAACGGGTTTAGTGCTTACTACACCGCGAGACAACGAGCCCTCGGCAGCACGAAGTAAGGCTGGTCTTCGTGGGGCTTTTGGGGCTGAAGAGGCCCGATGCTGCAGTGAAGGGTTTAGCTGTTTCACCACGTTTGACGTAGGAGGGGTAGGTTAGGGTTTAGGGTTTAGGGGTGTAGGGTTTAGGGTTCAGGCTGTTAGGGTTTAGGGTTCAGGGTTTGAGGGAATCATAGTGGTTGTAGTAGATTAAGCAGCAGCAGTAGCAGCAGCGGGACGAGTACGACTACTTGTAACAGCAATAAATAATAATAATAATAATAATAATAATTGTAATAATAGGAGCAGCAAAACCATAGCAATAGCATTCGTCATTGGAATAGTACCAGCAACCCCCCCCCCCCACATAGATATTCCAAATACAGTATTTGCTTATTCCTGGGGGACATTGTGGGGGTATTAGTTTTTTTTTGGGATGTGATTTTCAAAGAAAGCTTCGCGTCGGTAATAGCCAGGTGGGTGTCCCTGTAAGAGCTCATACTATATGAAGATACAACGGTGTCCAAACAGTAAAACAACGGCAGCATCCGTAGCTTCATTGACTTGGCTTTGGGTTCAGAGTTTAGGCTTGAGGGGGTTAAGGAATTTTGGACAGGGTTATTGTAGGGCCTGTTTTGAAACAGAAATCCAAATTCAAGAGAAGGGTTCGCAGGGGTTATAGTCGTGTAGGGGCGTCTGCAGCTGTACTACTTTGTTGGAGCAGGCTTATACTATAGTTCTAGAAGAACCAAATGATCATGAATGATGTTGGTAATCATAGCCTCTACACAGTAGTCGCCGTGTTAGAGGGGCCGGCCCTTCTGGGTTCCGTTTTTGTCGAGAGTTATTATCTCCAACATCTGCTTTTCAAGGTTCGGGGTCTGGCGTCGTGCCTGTGGAAGGTGTTTACGGCATTCTTATCACCCATTTGCTTCCACCTGGTTTTGGTACGATTTAGGTTTCCCATATCGAGACAAGCTATATTAAGAAGCGTATCTGCATATTCCTCATAGGCTTTCGTATGTCAGAATGACAAAGCAACCCTTAGCAACAATGGCACAGTTTTGGTTGCAGGGATTGCAAGATGGACCCTTCCAACTCATCTTGCGATTGAGATGTCGAAACCTGCGCACCCTATCAGATGGGGGTGGGGAGCTGTCGCCACATGAGCCATCTACGTCTAGTATTCGTATGACTTTTTCACTTGAAACCCCGAAATTGTTTCTGAAATCTGGAAAAGCCACCCGAACGGTCTCCAGGTGCAGTTAGCAGCTCGAGGGCGGACAAGGGATCGGAGGTTCGGGATTACGTACTTGCGCACCTTTGGGAGTGAAGAGGTGGTAACATCTAATGGTTTATGACTTCCAAACTATACGCGGTGAACCTACCCTGAACCCTTTCCCCTAAGGGGCCCCGAAACGCCCAATATCTTCATCCTAACCCAGACAGACCGAAACTCACAGAGTTCGTCCTGAAATCAGTCGTAGATGTAGGCTCGTGAGATTGTATATCTTTCGTGGAGACCCTTTCGTTCAGACCTTAATACCCCGTAGCCCAAAAAAGAGAAGACCGCAAATAATGTAATGTAGAAGCCTCAGTAGTTGCAAATGTTGAATTTCTCTCAAATTCCTTGCATACTTGTGGTGCGGGCTACTTCAAACGAACCTCAAACGTGGTTTGGATTTATTGAGGCCCCTACACTATATAATCACTGCAAAAAAGCCGCATTTCCATTTCCTTTTTTCATGTCCTTTTTCATTTGATTTTCCATTATGGGAAGTCACATCCTTATATAACCCCTCAAATCCCCCATTAGATCCGTATATAACCCTCCAAAACCCTATGGAACCACCACAACCCATTCAAAAGACCCGTATCAACCTCCATAGATAGAAGAACCTTGAGCCGTGTAGCGACGAGGCACCTCCTGCTGAGGCCGAGTGCTTAGAGGAAGAGGTTGGGAGACCAGGGGTTAGGGGTTCAGGGTCAAGGGTTTAGGGTTTAGAGTTTAGGGTTGAGGGTCAGTTGGGGGACCTGGGTTAAGGGTTTAGACTACTGGGGTCAGGTCAGACGCAAAACCTAGGGATATACAGGGTATAGGGTTCCGGGTTAAGTTTAGATGGTGCCACGTCACACCTATATAGGGATACGTCTTATAGAGTTGCGGGTTGCGGGATATTACCCCAATAATGAAGAATCAAGTAGGAAAAAAAGATGCAACATGATGTGGAAGCTGGCTTCATATTAGGCTTGAGTGTTTGGGTTCGGCGAGTTGGGAAGCATTGGGTATATATCAACAGTTTCTGTGGAAGCTGCCATTGATAGGAGCTCTGCTTTCTAAAAGGAGTGGTCGGAGGTATTGTAGGAAATTCTTGAACCGTGGAGGCAATGAAGTAGAGTGTGGGAGCATGCGGATATCTGTCCCCTTGAGCCCCGGCCTTCCGTGAAAAGTCTGTGGAATGGGAGTACATGTGAACCTTCAGTGACTAGAGCCGTCTGGGCATCTTCGCAGAATGAATCCCATCCACGGCCGCAGATGGCCTCATGACGTCACTGTAGGTAGTAGGGACTTCGAGAAGGACTGCTTTCCAGATGCAGGAGCTGGCATAGATCTCAACACGATAGAACACCCGAAAGCCGAAGCCCCTCAATTTTTCAAACGCAGCTTCGTACTTAACATGTACCTGTTACCTTCAACTGAGCGCAATTGGAATTCATTTCCAGGCTTCATGATGGGGTTTCCCAAAATTAGGAGATACCTTTTTGAGGGTCCCTACTATACGAGGGTCTCAATTGGGGTTCCCCTGTTTTGGGAAACTGCCATGATACCCCAAACCCTAAACCTGGCTTCATGATTGGGGTGTGGTCAGAGATTGTCGGAGTGAGGAAGGCATTGCATTCTAGGAGTTAGGATTTAGGGCTTAGGGTTTAGGCTTTAGGGTTTAGGGTTTGGGGCTTAGGGTTTACGGCTTAAGGTTTAAGAGAATCCTTAACCAGGGCCCTTGTAGTTCGAGGGCGGCTTGGTATATGGGGACAACCTAGGTGTCCAGGAGGATTTCTTCATTGTATGCAGGGTATATGCGGTAATGGGACCAGGTCTCCCTGCGAGGAGTCCCTCCTTGTGACCCTTGACTTGTCAAGGTCCGAAGCGTGTAGGGAGCTGCATGAAGAGAGGCACTAGGCCCTAGACCCTAAACCCTAGGCCTCAAAGGGATCCCAACTCGACACCTACTTCTACAATGAGTGTTGACGAGTGCTCGCAGCGCTAGGGGCATTCTTTACTTTAGTGTACACTTTCAGGTGTAGCTTCTGAGCGTTTATGAGAGGTATGGAAGTATGTTGTTTCTTGCGTAGCCTTTGAAGCAGTCCCCTTGGAACCATCAGAAGCAATGAGCTGTCAATTCATCTCCCGGGGCAAGTCTAGGACAATTTCCATGGTTTCAAGTGAGCCTCATGGCGGATCACCCCTGGTTCAAACATCGCACCCGAACCCCAACAAACAGACTCTCATCTATGAAGACTTCTTGGCAGGAGTATGAGGAGGAAGAAGCAGAGTTACCCGGCTGAACTTCTTGGCCTCGGTATGTTCCGTGAAGCCCTAAACCCTAAAGCCCAAAGCCCTGTACTTAATGAACTCGGACATCCGAGATGCTAAGCATTTTTTCTTGCTCTCATGTCAAGCGGTGGTCGACCATTGATGTAGGAAATATTACTTCGCCCTCTACTAGTTAGTGCTCATAATTTGCAAGTGCCAACATCCGTTTGGCTGCGTCACACTTCAAGTGACCGACTATCTCAGTCTGCGATGTAGGAAGTATTCCAGGTACCCCAGTAGTACCCTTTTTCACTTTTGGCTTTGGGGCCTCCTCATTAAAACTGAACATTAGGAATAAGGGTACCCTTATCATTAGTATTGATTGTTGGTTGATATGTTTTGGAGGATTGGGTACCACCAAGCTCTAGAACAGACAGCATGCCTCATGCCTCACTCTGGGTGTGGTGCGATCTCTTCGTAATCCTATAGGGTTCAGGGTTTAAAGTTTAGGATCTATAGGGTTTGGGTTTAGACTCTAAGCCCCAAGCCTTAAACCATCGCTCCTAAGCCTGATCTCCAGGCCCCAAGCCCTAAGCCCCCAACCATTGGCCGTAAATCCTACTTGTAACCGCAACTACCTACAGTTTAGTAGTAGTTACCTTCTAGCTATAGGTATAACGCATAAACTGTAGGTAATAGGGGTTACAGCTACACCCCAAACCCTAAACCCCTAAACTCAACATCCTAGACTTGTTATATGGGTGGTTGTCAAAATTATGGTCCCTTTTTGGGCACCTAAATATTAGGTGCCGTATTATATTAGGGACCCAAAAAGGGACCACAATTTTGACAACCACCCATATAGTGGCCCTGAAGCTATGAAGCCAGAGGTTGAATCCCAAAGTCTCACGGTGGGAAGAGTCTTTGGGAGTTTCACAAAACCCTAAACCGTGATTCTGGTTTAAAGGCTCAGGGATGTTGAAGCAGACCCTCGGCTCCTTGAATCATCCCTATATATGCTCCATAATCTAAGCTCCTAGTATCCACTTTAATAACCCCTACAGTAGTCCCCTATATAATGCTGTATATATAACCCCTTTGAGGCTTAGGAATTTTCAGCCAAGGGCTTACGGCTTGGGATCATGACCTTAGATCGTAAAATGCGAACTCCACGCCCCACACGCCCAGACTACCAATTCCAAACCTTAATTGGAAGACCTACACCCTAAAGCCACCGAAGCCTAAACCCCTAACCCCAGAACCTCCCCTAAACCTGAACTCTGGTACCCCGAACATTCCTTAGACCCTAAACCCTAAACCCAAGGTACGATCCCTTCACCGCAGCTCCCGGTGGGACCACACAGGAAAGCTGAGGCCTGAAGTGGTTTTGGGGTTCTGAGTTTGGGGTTTTGGTGCCAAGGAGTTAGGGTTTGGGGTTAAGAGAGTTTGGGGTTTTGGTGCTAAGGATGTAGGGTTTGGGGTTAAGGATTTAGGGTTAAGAGAGTTTGGGGTTTTGGTGCTAAGGATTTAGGGTCTAGGGTTTGGGGTTAAGGATTTAGGGTTAAGAGCATTGGGTTTGGGGTCATGGATTTAGAGTCTAGGGTTTGGGGTGAAGGATTTAGGGTTAAGAGTGTTTGGGGTTTGGGGTCAAGGATTTAGGATTTGGAATGCTGGGTTTGGGGCGTAGCGGGTTGGAATCCAGGGTCTGGGTTATAAAGTGTAAAACTCATAGTTTGGGGTTGAGGGTTTCGTTGGGGATTTAGGGCCAGAGGTTCAAGCTGGATAGTGCAGGCCACAGATGGTAGCTTCCCCACCGTTGCGGTCGTATCACTCGTGCACGGGCATGCATTGGGAGCAGGTAGATTGTGTGTGCCCCAACTGTCTGGGTTGCTGACAAGGAACTCAAGCCAACCTTCCACAAATTAAGAGACCCTAACAATACTTGGACGGTCAGGAGGGGGTTTTTATAAGTAGGTAAACGGGGACAATTGGGCTTACTACATATGACTTATAGGAATGATTCACCTACTTTACTAAGTCCCCGCTGAGCATACAAATGGGTACTTCATGTCCATATCATGGTAAGGTAGCATGAGTTCCTCAACGGCAACCGAAATCTTTAAGGCTAACCGGGTAACCAGTGTGCCACATGTCAAGGTCCTTCGGGATCAGTTAGGCTTGAGCTGGGGAGCACATAGGGTTTGGGGTCTAGAATTCAGGGTTTGGGGTTCAGGGCTTGAATTTCGGGTTTGGGGTTCGGGATTTACGGCTTAGGCTTACCTCTTAATTGCAAGCCAATAGCACCATCAGCTGTAGAATGTTCGGGGGTGCATGTTTAAGTACTGTGCAGAATTCCGAATCAAGTACATAATTCGGCATGGCTTGGGATTTGCAAGGGAGGCGTTGTTTAGGGGTTGGGGCTGAGGGATGAGGTTTACTGGCTCCTAAGCGGAGAGCGGGCAGTGATCCCAAAAAATGTTGCCTTGCCGGTCCCCACAATAGTCCCTATGTTTCATTCCCCACTGCCCCATCCACCGGTAAGAAGAGCGTGCACCAGTAAGAAGAGGGTAGTTGAGAGCTTGAGTCGCGGGGCTTAGGTTAAACCCTAAACTCTAAACTCTGAGCTCTAAACCTTAAACTCTAAGCTCTAAACCCTAAACTCTAAGCCCTAAACCTTAAACCCTACACTGCTTAGCCTAGATTAAGTCTGGGACCTAATGCGCTCTTCTCAATCTTCTTCAGGCACTTTTGGCGCTGTATCTTTAGGGTCTTGTACCTTGGGTGTGGATCCGTAAACCATGGAATAGGCCCTCCATTGGGGTATGTAGGACCTAAAACAGGACTTTGGGAACTTTTGTTGGGAGGCTTCAAGTTGTGGATTCCGCTAGTTCGCCGCCTCTTTCTTCCCGGGCCCTTATGTTGAGGAATGCCCATAAAGATAATTTCCTCATTGGAAAGTTGCGAGGCGTCACAAGTCACTTGTGGAGTCCTTGTCATCGGAACCGAGGTATTTGGGTGCTTGCTGCCCCTGATTCTCGGAAATTCTCGAATAGACGGGAACATATCCTAAACCCTAAGCCCTAAGCCTTGTATTAAGGGGCTATTATACTATACTTCCTACTGCCCGATGTCGTAGCTGTAGCTGTAAGGGGGAATGACCCAAAAGGTCCAAAAAAGCCCCAAGACCCTCTAAGAAAGGTTTTAGGGTTTAGGTTCCCTTCTACTTCCCTTCTTGGGGTCCTGCTTAGAGCTGGCTTTCCTATTTTGGATTTGCCAGGCTGCTAGCTTCGTAGACTCTAAATGACCTTAAACCCTAAGCCCATCAACCCCAAACTACTCCGACCCAATAAACCAAACCTAGATGGACAGGCTGCAGCATCCGCAGCAGCTGCTGAGCATATGGGGTTCAGGCCCTCGCAACTTCGTGAGGTGGCCCTTTGCTTATTCTTGATAAGAAGTGTCGAGTCCGAACAAACATTCACGGTACAAACTTAAAGTCTTAGACCTTGAGGCCTGCCTTTTAACTGGGTTGCTGTTAAGGAACTTAAAGTAAGTTACTGCAATAAGGAAGTTCTATCATTTACTATAGACCCATAGTATGGTAACTTAATTTACGTTCATTGAAAGCAACCCAGATCAGCAGACATGTCTACCTGGACCTCAAACGTAGGTGAATCATGGCCCGAAACCAACTATTAAACACTGACTACTAGTTATTGCCATATATTACTCTTCCCCTATAGCTCTGAGGCTACGGGCTTCGGGCTTCGCTACTTTGATCGAATACCGCCTCGTAAGTAACTTTTGCATATGTACTATCCTGGTGCCAAGACACATGGTTGTACAGGCTATTGTGTATAAGATCTGAGTATCAAGATCTTCTCGGGGGAATGGATCCAATTCCTGCCTTGAGGCACCAAGGGGCATGCTTATGTGATGTATGGTACCCTCAACCCCAAACCCTACACCCTGAACCCTAAACCAGGTTTCTTTGCTCCATGAAGTGCCCAAGATATGTCAACCCTCAAATATGGGGTTTAGGGCTTAGGGTTAGGAACCCTAAACGACTCACTAGTTTCCATTTTCTTCTTCCATTCCCTTGTATACCCCAATGTAACCCTAAAAACCCTTACCGACCTTCCCGAAATCCTGAACCCCATCATATAACTCCCTTAAAAGAACATCCCAAGAAGGGGTTCCCGCTTCTTTTGGAAAGCTCCATGTTGCCTTTTCAGAAAAACTAGCCATAGGAACAGTTCATGTGAGGGAAGCCGGCATAGCGCATACAGAAGAATAAGGAGAGCTCCAAATCCTTACCGGGATCCGCGGCTCTAAGCCCCAAAGCCTACAACCGAGCTCTAAACCCAAAACCCTTGACCCTCTGAGCCCGAAGCTCAAATCGCTGAAGCCCACATAGTCTCTACACACTAAACTCTAGGCTCTAAAGCCTAATCCCAGAGCACACTAAACTCTAATCTAAGGTCCTAACTATGGGGTCCTCAATTGGGCTGGGTTTATAAGGCATATAACTGGTATATACGGATCCAGGATCACGGGCCCATACCAGGGCCTATGCTTCCCAACCTCAGGTCTTAAACCAAAAGACCCCCTAACCTGCAGCCCTAAACCCAAGCCTTAGACCTCAAACCCTAAACTCAGACAGATGGGCTACTTGACAAGCTGCAGGGGCCGCTGCAAAGGACGTAGGAGGATTCGGCTGGCTAGGGTCCCCTGTGTGGGGTGTATATGGTCATTTTACGTGGGCCAGCTACAAGGAGGTTATAGGGGACATAAAGGGTGGTATAGGGATTGTTTTTTTGTTGCTTAGGGCCTGGCTTTTCTTACGTTGGAAGAACTAACGAAGTTGTTTAGACTTATCGATGTGAAATTATACCATCAAAAACCTATACAAAGATAATCGTACTATTCCCTCCACATACAAAAAGAGTACAAATTGACAGGCTCATTCGTTGCCATTCGTTGCATGGTCAAAGGTGGAGGTTTAGGGCTTCGAGTTTCAGTGCTTGCGGCGAGGCTCTAAAGCATTCCGTGGCGCTTCGTAGGGACTGAGGGAATGGATCCCTATTTGGCACCCTTTCAAATGTAAGCCCTAAACCCTAATGCCTAAGTCCTGTAATAGTCCCTGCTGTGGGTAGGGGAAATCTTGCAGCACTTATAGTACTTTGTGGGATCCTGAATTGCGCAAGATCCCCTACATGCCGAGGCGGCTGTAGCCGTAGCCTAAATTCCTCAAGAGGGTATATAGGGGACTATATAGGATTCATATTATAGGGCTTATGAAGGGGGATACTAGGAGTTTAGACCATAGCTCAGGCAATTGAGTAGTACCCTTTTCCCTTATTTTGGTATCTCCTTATCAAAACCGAACATTAATAAAAGGGTACCCTGATTATTCAGGGGTGACTGCTGAGCCTAGATCGACCGTATAACTCATTCCCAAACTTCCTACTAAGCACACGGGAGACGAAGCCCAGACTTCGAAGTTGGGTTTGACAACATGCCCTTTGAGGAGGTACCCTTAACAGGGGTTATATAGGGGATATATATATATATGTATTTGTATAACAAGGACTATCGTATTTAGAAATTTACAGATTATTGTGCGGTTTGGGGTTTAGCGTTCAGGGTGGCAAATAGAAAACCGACAGAAAAGAACATGGAAACTCAAATGGAAGTTGGGGCATATAGGGGTTTCGTCTTTTGGGTTAATATAAAAATTCGACATGATACCAGGTACCCCAAACTTGCGGAATTATGATCGCAGGATCTTCAGTATCCACAGTTTGAGCTCATTCTACTCGGGATATGGGGTAAGATCATCGTGCCAATCTGGGTATAATTAGTATCTTACCAGAAGAATGTGGTTTTAATTACTTGCTTCAACCACCAAAAAGCACAGCTCTCTAGAAAAGCCTGGCAGAGGACCTCCGTGTAGGCTCAGAAATTTTTTGTGTGCGGGGTTTCATGTTTGGTTTTCGGGTTTGCAGTCTGATTTCCTCCTACACTTCCTTGAGAACACGCTGCTGATGGAAAACGGCATGCTTTAGCAGGAATCGCGTGAAGACTTAATAAGTAGTTGGGTTGGACGGCTGTTAGGGCATTGGGCCTGGAGCTAATTCTAAGGTATCCGGCGTCAAGGGCTACGGATTTCAATTAGCAAGCATCCTTGCTGAGGGCCCTGAGCTTTCAAGTCTTCAGGTCTAGGGCCAAAGTGCATCCTGAATGCTGGATTCCATGTCTAGCCCCTCGGGCTGTATGGTTTACGTTAGATTTCTAAGACCTTCAGTTTTAGGTTTTTCGTATAAAGAATTATACTCTAGGGTCCTAAAACTGAGGTAGGGCTTATCCAGCAGCACGAGAAAAGCTGACGGCCCCCAGTCTCCAAAGCATAATTTCAATCTGACCCCTGAAAAGTTTATCCAGCCACGGCTTGAAACCATTGGCACCCAGTGTGGGCACGTAATCCTGGGGTACCTAATTACATCTATTTGCCTCATGTACTCTTTTTTTCTCACCTCTCTCTCTCTCTTTCTATGTCTCCTTCTCTTTCTCTGTCTGTGGATACAACCTAGTAAACGCAGGTTCAGGGGGTAAATTTGTAGCGCCTCCGCAGAACAAAGCAACACGGAATCCCATAAGTTGTTGTTTTAGAAA
This sequence comes from Symbiodinium pilosum, assembly GCA_905231905.1. Lineage (NCBI taxonomy): Eukaryota > Dinophyceae > Suessiales > Symbiodiniaceae > Symbiodinium > Symbiodinium pilosum. The sequence continues at coordinate 35,297 of CAJNIZ010005313.1, forward strand.
AATCGAATGTTAAAACCATGGGCCCCTAGTATGGGCCCTTAACCCTGGGATCCTAGTATACATATTATGTACCCTCAGGGGTCCCTAGAACCTCCCTAAAAGGCTTCAGGGCACATAGTAGGGGCCCATACTTTTAACTTTAGATCAAACATCAAACATTCCCCTGCTTGAACGGAAGTAGTCCGTGTAGGGCCCAGGTTTTAGGGTTAGGTTTCAGGGTCCGCTGTGGGGTTCTAGATACCCCAGTACTAGCCCGTTTTTTGTACCTTCTTGGTTCGGGGTTTCATTTTTAAAGCTGAACGTGAAGAAAAAGGGTGTCCTCAATATTGAGGGGTTACTGGGGAACCTAAGTTTACATGTTAGCCTGAGAGAGGGTGCTAAGACTCCCAAGCTTGTAAGTACCGCGTGGGCCTCTGCAAAAAAGATGGCAGATAATTACAAGGGGGCATATAGGTTTATGTCGGGATATATAGGCACAAGATAAGGTTTAGGAGGATATTATCCCTGAAATGAAAATTTAAATGGAAACGAATATGGCAAATGAAATGGACAAAAGGGATTATGCTGGTTAGTGTCTGAACCAAATGGAAGAGCCTACCTGTCCCCCATTGTATAGTGATACCACATCAGGAATATTTGTTCTAAGGCGGGTGGGGGGGGGTTCTAGTTGAGTGAGGTGATGACTTTCCAGCTCTTCACTTTTTAGGGTTCGGCTTGTCTTGCAGCATGCATATGCATAATTGTGTGTGCTACGACAACATACTTTCGACAAGGTGGCGATGGAAGCCAAAGGTGCAAGGTAATCCGCGCAACCCAACAAAGCCTTGAGCTATCAGTGCGCAAGTAATCTCTCCTCTGCCATCCCAGGCATTCAAGTTGGTACAGTTGGGGCCCTAAACCTCAAACCGTAAACCCTAACCCTAAATCCTAAACCCTAAACCCAAAGATGGGGGTGCACACTAAGCTCTTGTGATTTAAGGGTTGTGGGTTTAAGGATTTAAGGGTTCAGGGTTCGAGGGTTTACGGTTTGAGGGTTTTGGGTTTTAAAGTTTAGGGGTTAGGGGTCAGACAAGCATGGAAGTTCATGTAAGCTTAAATGTAAGCTCCAGCACAACAGACCGTACCTTTATAGGGCCCTTTTTGTTAATCCTTGTTTGTTTAGAGAGGTTCTAACTCCAACTTTGCACTGCAGCCCCTGTGGCCTCATAGCTGGCTATCCATGAGGGTCTTGAAGCCATGTGAGCCATAGTCTAAACTCGCATAGGGGTGTCTTAAGGGGGATGCTAGGAGTTAGCTTATCAAACCGCAGAAAGTTCTTAGAAAGTTGCATTATTTTTTGTGGCAAGGAAACAATAAGCTTCGATCCGTAACTCTGACCCTAAACCCTAAAACCTACATCCTGGCCTTACACCTGGAACTTGACTGGATCTCCCTGAACCTGAGATATTTGTAGGTGCCATACAAGTGCCATATGGAAGATGCATAATGTAGGGGCATATACAATCCCATTTCCATGCACTTGTCCATGCCCTTTTCAATTTTGTTGCTCAATTATTGGGGTACTGACGTATACTTCCCTGCATTATCCTCACATTACACCCAATATGGTCGCTATATATCCAGTATCAAACCCTATAGGTTGAGTACTGCCCCACTCTGTAACAGTTGGATAATATTTATGATAGAATTTCATATAGCCCTTAATATGACCCCTAATATAGACTGTTACAGGGTGGGGGCAGTACCCAACCTATAGGCCCCGAGAGCCTTACACTGAACCCTCTATGATCCCTATGTGTCCACTATAAAACCCTGTGAAACCCTATAAAACCCCATGAAACCCACAAATGCCTATGAAACCCTATAAACGCCTTATTCAACCTTATGAAACCCTAGAAACCTTATAGGCCCCTAGAGCAGATGACTTCTGATTTGCCATGCGCAGCTTCGGCTTCCGCGCAGCGTTGCCAGTCTTCTGGAAGCTCTTAGCGGCTTGGCAAGCAGAAGGAAGATTGAGAGGTTCTCTACTGCTGCTCCTCGTCGTCGTCGTCGTCATCGTCGTCGTCGTAGTAGTAGTAGTAGTAGTAGTATTAGTAGTAGTAGTAGTAGTAGTAGTCGTGGTGGTGGTGGTGGTAGTAGTAGCAGCAGTAGTAGGAGTACTACTACTAGTATTACCACGTGTGATATGCCGGGCAGCAACTGGCACAAGGTATTCGGATGTGGGGGATTAGCAAACGTTGGCCTCACTGTGTACTGTAGGGCCTGTAGGGGCCAGGAGAATTACCAATAGCGTGCCTCGAATAGACTTCAAAATGATATTGGTCAGTCTTGTTCGGATCTCTTTGAAAAGCGATTTCCATCTGATTTTCCAATTTGGCTTGAGAGTTGTTTCTTCTCTTGACTCCCAACTACAACCCCACAACCCCTGATTTTCGGAAGCCTTAAACTCTAGTCTTGAGCCCTAAATCCCCTAGCGTAAGCCCGAAACTCTAAGCCCTAAACCCTATCTCCTCAACCCTAAATCCTGAACCCTAAGCCCTATGTCCTGAACTCGAAATCCTGAACCCTAAGCTTTAAACCCTAAACCCTTCTGAGTGGCAACTGGCAACGAAACAGAGGTGGCCAATGCCCTGTCAACTCCGCTGGACTTTTCACTGACCACCGCAGCGCGCTGGCGCGTGGCCAATGCCGCGCAGGAGGGCTTGGCAGGGGTAGGTTTGAAAATATTCGCCAGTTGTCATTACCTTCAACCCCTATATAATTAAGACTTATATTAGACATGAAACGTTTTTTTTTTTTTTTTT
>CAJNIZ010005313.1:38200-51256 GCA_905231905.1 Symbiodinium pilosum
GGCGAAGGGTTCAGGGTTTAGGGCTTAGGGGTGTAGGGTTTAGGGTGTTGGGGTTTTAGGTTTAGGTTTGAAGAGTGTTGAGCTTGGGTGTCTAAACCCTAAACCCTGAATTTAAATCAGTTTACTCCTTTTCTGGTCTGTATACGGTGTCCTGGCGTACCCGTCCAGATGGTTCCGCGAAACAACTTCGCGCCTAAAGCCCTTAACGGGAACCAGCCCAGTCACCGCTTTGCTACTTAGAGAAGGGTCAGGGGGATAACTAGAGTTACTATATGGGTTATAGGGGCGATTAACCTACTTACTAAGTCTCCCCGACCCTCCAAGTAATCCCCTAAGCCCTAAACCCTAAATCCCCTAAACGCTAGCATATCCCAGGCGTTCCCAAGCAACCTCAAGCACTGCAACCTGCATATCCAGCGTAGTGTAGCTGTTTGCTTCCCTAAAAAGGGTTTAGGGTTTGGGAGTTTGGGGTTTAGGGTTAGGGCTAGGGGTTTGGGTTAAGGTTTAGGGGCAGTAACCCTAAGGCTCTACGTAAACCCCTAACCCTTAACCCTGGCTGTACGGAATGGGGGAATGAATCACGCATGCTGGTGCTTGGAACCCGTCGGGTTCCACTGCACCCTCAATCCTGTGTTGTGGGGGAAAGGTAGTGCCTTCTCAACCCCATGCATATCTGCTCCGATGTCTAGTGCTCGATTGGGGGGCCAGGCCCCGCAACCCTAACTGTTGTAGAAGACACGAAGCAATGGGGCCCCTGCGCTTCAGGTCATGATGACCTCCTAAACAGGGAAGACTCAACTAGGGGCGCCCTAGGAATTTCCCCTCTGTGTTGCGAAAGTGTCTCCACAGAAAAAGCAGTGCTTTACTTGAACAATCCTAACTTGTGTCCTCTTTGCGTTTGGTTGAGTCTCTTTCCGTGAATGTCGGCTTTCAAAAGGCCTCATCCGTAAATCCGAAAGCCCAGACATGTTTAGCTATTGCAGCTATTTAGGGCACAAGGCTTAGGTGCCACAACAAACTCATCCTCAATGCCATGGGAAGGACAAAGCTCCAGGCCCTACAGCTCCAACGCAGAACCCCTAGGCTCCCTACATGCCATGCTGTTGAAGCCGTGTTCCGAGCCCAGTTACCAAGTCCCTCCCATCCTTCCTCATGGTGCGTACCTAAGGCTACGACAGAGGGTAGTGGAAGGGTCTAGGTGCATACCCAGCGTTGTAGGACAATTGCAGCGAGCCGAGCAAAGAACTCAAAGTTCAAAACGGGAAAACTTACCCTAAACCCTGAACCCAAAACACCAAAAAACCCTGAGCCCTAAACCCTAAACCTGAACCGTCTGCAGATAACGTATGGATGGGTTGTGGCGGAGCTCCAGCTGTTCGCTGACCCAGACTCTTGGATCAGGGCTTACTTGGACCCAGAAGTAGGTGAGTAGTATTTTATTTGGGGATATTATGGTACCCAGGATAGAATAAGATTGTATCCTCTTTTTGGGGGATAGTATTTTATATAAGGAAAATAATCTTACTAGGTTCAACCAACAAAAAACGCTACTCAGGTAGAATAGTTGCCTACAAGGGCGTACTTGGAGGGTCAGGGGGACATAGTAAGTAGGTTAATGACCCCAATAACCCATATAGTAGCCCTAGTTATCCCCATTATTGACCCATTTACTAAGTCTTCCTGACCCTCCAAGTAGGGTTTAGGGTTCCTGTACCCTTTTTGTCTTTTTGCTTAGGGGGGTCCTTATTGAAACTGAGGATTAGGTAAAAGGGTACCCTTACTATTCTGGGGCTACTAGTTGCCCACAGTTCCCCCTAGAATCAAAAGGATTACTTTTCTACACATTTTTAGGGTTGAGGGCTCGCTGTTCAAGATTTCAATCTCCCGCCAAAAAAACTGGAACCTGACACGGTGTCGTTTGTTGTGCCGTGAACAGGGGCCTACGTGGATTTCCATGTTAGGTTACGGGAGGGCTCAGTTGTAGGCCTTTTGGGAGACTTCGTCTTTAGCCAGGAAAGTGTTGTTCATAGAAGGTCCACTGGGCGTACAAAGTTACAGTCACCTCTACAGGGACCCGACACAGATGGTTTGATGGTGCAAAAAATTACTTTGTCCTCATTCACGACCTTTGCTGCAAGTCAGGACATAAGCCATTGCGGAGGCACTCCGGTAGAGTCCTTCCGTCAAAGCACTATTGAAACAAGTAAGCGGGTATGCTGCGAATCATTTTTTATAACTACAGTCGTGTTTCGTAACATGCCTAATGTGGATATTGGTATAATCGGAACATAAGTCGATCCTAGTCTAGTCACCATAATCCCGGGTAATCCCTGATACTGGGTGGGGGGTCCACGTGAAATGTGCTACCAGGAGCAGACGACCCCTTCAAGTAGTCTTTGTTTAGTCAGTTTATGGTTTAGGGTCAGGTGTGGGTTCCCGAAATTGTAGGTCGATTTCCTGGATGAGGAGTCACTAGAATATGGATCATGGTGCACTAGAAATCCCGTGGCTTTTGAGCTTTGAGTTTTAGGGTTAAACGCTAAACCGCTTTAAGCTTAGCACCCGCCCCTCCACCCCCATAACGACAGGAAACCTAGAACAAGTAGACGGTTGCTTTCAAGATTGCCATGAAATGTCCTATATGGTAGGGCTTTGGGCTTTAGGTTTGTAGGTTTGGCGGACCCCCCACCCTGTAATAGTGTTTTACTAGGAATAGAAGAGGACCCGAGCATCATCACCGTTATCCCTTATGGTCACTATTACAGGGTGGGGGGTCCACCTGACCTATAGGCCTTAAGGTCCTTAGACCCAGGACCCTAAGCCCTAAACCCTAAACCCTAAAAGGCCTTCCGGGAGCTCAGGAATGTTCGGAGGCACTTACGGCTTCGACGCTGCATGCGCCTCTCGGACGTGAAGCCAACTTTGATAGCCTTCGGTGCCTGCGGCTGGCAACTCCTCTTTCCTTAGAGCCTTAGGAATTATTTTCACTTTCCATTGTAGATTTATTGTATAACCCTGAGGGATTTCTGAAGACAACCCTTTCATATTAGGTTAAGGGGGTTACAGAATATGTGAGGTGGTTGTAATATCCCTTTAAAGCAGGTTGCAATTAGGGTTTCGCAGGCGATTAGGTAGCCAATTCAACGCCTGAAACATAATCCCTATGAACCCCAAACCCTCAACCCTAACCGAGACCCATGATTAATCAACCTCCTCCCCATAGGGATCCTAACATTAAGGCCCTGACAAGGAGTGGTTTTCTTAATCACGGGTCTGCATTAAACCACGTGGCTAATTCAGATTTCGGTGAGCGAGGGTGAAGTCTGAAATCAAACCTCAAGACCTCAAGCTCTTACCGTTTAGAGCCTATATCAAACCCTAAACCCTAAATCCATACCATGGACCTCTGAACCCTAACACTCCTTGAAATCCCCGAAGAGTAGTTTATTGCGTCTGACTCAAATTGCAGATTGGCATGTCAAGCCAGAAGTTCTGTCACAGAGGAAGCTGCCACACAGCTTACTAGGGGCGTCCTGAAAATGGTCTTCCATTCCGTGCTCATTTTACGTCCCACGACAGCGCCAAAAATTGATCGTTGGCAGGATTCCAGAGCAGAAGTGGCTTGGAATTTAGGGTTTGGGGCTACCTGAAACTTGCTTTTTTGTTGTTGTTTTCTTAGGGGAAGGTTAAGGCTTCTTAGTGCTTCAATAAGAGAACCCAGACATGTAGTGCATCGCAAGGCATATGTAAGGCATGCACTCAGAAGCCAACTCGGGGATAATTGTTCATTCCCTTAGTGTTTTATAAGAGAATCTATTCCCACATGTTTTCGGTGGCCTTTGAAGTACGACCTAGTAGACCGTCAAGGTCAGGTAGCACAGCTGCGCTGCCGCCTTCACGCGCGGTGGATGGTTTGACCTTCACCGAGTGGCGGGCCCCTTGGCTGCATCGGTAGGGCTCGGGCTGCATTTGTAACCCCAATTACCTGCAGTGTTATGGGCTATGGTGAGAGGATCCGAGAGAATCAAATGAAAAAACATGGTACATGAGATAGAAACTGGGATTATGTAGTGGCTTATGCTTACAGTTTTATGGGTGATACCTACTGATTAGGAGGCAATGACAGTTGAACTTTGGGTAATTGGGGTTACAGGTAGCGTTTGGCATAGGGTCTAGGATGTGGGAGTTACGGTTTAGGATGGTGTATGGTGGTTGAGTGATCTTGCTTACGTTGCACTCCTGGGCGAGGAATTCAAAAGTCTACGAAGTCGCAGAGACTGCGTACCCAAACAGAAATGGAACCTGGGGTCGTTGGAGGCTGAGCTGGGGGAAGTGTAGACCACCAAGTCTGACAACATAACTTGTCAGCCCACCACAATTTTTGGGCATTCTGAGGTTTCAAGATCTCTGGATGTGCGTGCTTGCTCTTTTTTTGTCAAGGTCTGGAATTTCTAGGCTCGTGGAAGCATTTCCTAAGTAGGCATAGCCGCCCCAAACTTGAGTCCACGTACAGACATACCGAAAAATAGTATATGTTAGTATGTAGTTGTCTTGTTCTTTTCCAGTATACTTATGATACCCTACATTATGCAAATATTATCCCAAGATTACAAGTACCTGATACCCATCTCGAGAGCCTAACCCTGCCCGGAACGGAGCCATGCATAGGCTGTCTGTCCGTGAGAAGTTCAGGAAAGCTGACCTGAAACAGTTCGGAATCCCACGAAAACTTTAAACAGTATTCCATATTCCATATTTGTCTTCGAAATATTGACGCCATGAAGCCAAAGTTGTAATCCTTGATCTCTAACATCCGCAACCCCAACGACCCAGGCTGACAATCCAGACCCTTGTAGAAATTGCTCCCCCCTGAACTGGATCCATGTTAGGGATCCTTGATACTTTTTGGCACGATCTGACTGGGACTCTGCTAAATTGCAATGGTGCTTTTTTTAGGGGGCGTAAGGGATTCCTGATATTTATATGTAAATAGAATCATTTTTCTTCCTAGGGTAATGGGGCCCGCAGACAAGACCAGGATAGACAAGACCAGGACATATTCAAAGTATGTACAGCTCGTGCATTATCCATGTCTCGTCCTCTGGTGGCATTCTGGCATTCCAACTCAGCCCATCTGCCACTCATGGAGCTGATGTGGCTGGCTTTGCTTGCCAATCATGGAGCTGATGTGGCTGGCTTTCCTTTCCTCAGTCTGTGACCTATCCCCATATTCAGCACTCACCTGCATTAAAGGTCATTAGCTAGCAACAACTCAGTAATTTCAGGCAATGCGCTGGAAAGCAGTTCTTGCCGGAAGCGGCTATGAAAGCGGTGTCGTTTGTTGTCTTGGTTGTGTTAGTGCTTACCAGTCGATGTTTAGGTATGCGAGCTTTTGTGGTTGAAAGTTCAAGGTTTTACATCAGCCATTCCTCTTTCAGAGTCACACAGGTTTGAATCGTTGCAGCAAACTCCTTTTGGTTCTAGACGGAAATTGGCAATGTAGTCGACACATCAAAGTTCGTTGGGTAACGCATTCTGCACGAGGTTCAGTGTTAGCATTCGCGGTAGGTTTCGCAATTGCATGCCAGCTGTGTCGGTCCTGTTTTTTGCATAGTTCCTTTTGCATTATGATGTCGGTCTGTTGGGTGTCATACCGAAAGAATACCAGCATTGAAACAGCAGGTAAACTATTGACTGAGTGGCTGTGGGATTTTTGCCAATTTCATTCGTGTTGGTTCCCGCGGGCGTTGTGTATTATGCCTGCTACACTTTGTTATGTTTTCGCTCCATTCCGCAAAGTTGTCAAGCTATGTCAGTCACTATGAGCATTGTATGTGCTCTCGCTTGGAACTTCGCATTTGTTTCCGAAGAGCCCGTTTTTCTTGTGGCTGCCGTACGCAGCACCTTTCAACCTGGGAACAGTTAGGCAAGCAACTTTATGTGAGCCATACTCTAAACTTCTTAACGGGGGTAACATAAGGGATTCTACAGGGGAGTAGTATAGGGGTTCCTGAGGGGGATACTAGGAGTTTAGACTATGCCTCATATACAGAAGTGGCGTTTCGACAGACTTCAAAAGATGACTCGTGATAAGTGCATGTCAAGCATATACTGTTTGTTGGCATGTTTAAAAGGTTATGAAGATACAGCAACTCGGGGAGCCCGCGCTCGGTTCCCGGAACATCGGCATTTACTTCTTGGGTTATTTGAAAACGAAACCTTCAGCCACACTTCCACAACCCGGCAATTGAATGGCCGTAGCTCCCTGTGGCCAAGTTTCTTTTGCGTAGCTTTTTGAAGCAAAGTTGTGATTCGATTCAATTGGCATTTGTTTGTCGGTAGGGTTTTGATCCAATTTATGTGTGTTTGGGATTTAGGTGTGAAGGCGAAGGATTTTGGATGTTTTGCAAACCCCCTTTGGCACTTGTCAGGTTTAGAGCTGATTTTCAAGATTAGTTGTTTGGAAACCATCACGGGCGCACACCTTTGTTGCTTTGCGCGGCAGCAAATGCCACGAATGGCCATACACTGTTGTTCGACGCACCTACGGCCTTGTCCAACTTATATTTCCTGTTTTGCGGGGATCCCAGCCCACCTCCTAAGCGTTTGGATAGACAAGTCAAGGATATTTTTGCAATACAAGATTAGATCCAGCTTCCCACGAACGATCTTCTGAAGCGCTGCCCGATAGCTGCGCAGAACAACGCCGATACTCTAAACCGTGCACGTTGTCATGCGGTTTCTCCAGCCAGCGCTCCTTCATTGCTTCATCATGGCCGTGGGAGGGAGGATTGATTTTTCGGCGCAGGTACATGTAGGCAGATGTATCCTAGCACCTTTCACTTCAAACGCATAAACGACAATTTGAAAGGATCTTGAAGATTTTTGGAAGTTTTTCAGCAGCACAACACACATGCTTCCAGTGCGTTCTGATCCCTTCGTAATTCCTGCAGTTTGCACGGCTGTTACGGAGAGCTCCCGCTCCTCATTTTGGAAACGCCATCAGATAAGCGCACTAAGTTTCTAATCACTAATCAAGGCCCCGGTTCGCTGCGAAAGAATAGAAGGCCTCCCACCAGATTCATTATTTGGGCAAAGTTTTACTCATCAGCCTCTGCTTCTTGCTCCTTATGTCATGGTCTTCTCGAGCTGCCAATGACCGCAGACGTTAACCTTTGCAAGAGCTTTCGCAAATCCATGTAGTGGTCAGGGTTTCTTCACGTCAGGGCCACTTCTCTATGGATTCAAGAGACTGGCATGGGATTTCCCGGTATTGTAAACAAGTGTCCCAGAGACTGTAACAATAAGCCCTTCCAATCATCTTTGGGCATTTTTGACTTTTGATTGAAGCCAGGGTCCTTGAACTATGTACCACGTGTTGCAGCAAAACGGTGCAGGCACTCACATTTTAGAGCAGGAACCAGTTTGCAACGAACAAGTTTCTCGCAGATGCAGCCATCGACCTAATTTGTTTTAGTTTGTCCTGCGGTATTTGTCGCGTGATGCTTCGATGTGGTTTGAAGGACGCACATGTTAGGAACTGGTGTTTTAGCAGCCCTTTGAAATCAAAACCCAGCTTTAACGTGATGCCTAAGCCCGCATGCAACCCTGAATCTCGTTCCATGGCAATGCGGGTTTAACATTGGCACTCATGTCTTCCTTCAGTGTAGGGCTTTCTGGAAGAGCCCAAGACCCTCCCCAAACAAGCATGCAACCCATGTGGCCCGCCCAACAGATAGTATGGAAAGTGGCTCTACGCGGGTTTCATGTTGAGACTTTGAACTTGTCCCGACATTATGAACTGGAGGATTGCTAAAAGAATTTGCAGCTCCTGCGCCATCAAAGGCTCCATGCCACATATGCGAAGTCGGTGAGGCACGGTCCACAGCCAGCAGCCGAAAAGTAGAGATTTGTCACCCGCAAAGGAGTATGATTCTGAGGAACACCCGCAGGAAATCAATTCAAAGCGTTCAGGGTTTAAGGAGACCGCCCGAGCAATTGCTTGCATGTTGGAAGGCAGTGACTCGTTGCTCTCACAGGCTTGGTTCGAAACATGTCCTTGGTTTAGGGTTTACTTACTGGTGGTCAGTAGGGTATATGGGAATACATGGTACGGGGATTATTTTCCTATTGCCTACTAGGGACCAGTAATTTTAGGGTTTAAGGTTTACGTGGGCGTGCCAACCAAGCAGGGGTTCAGACTTGACCCGTATCAATATCCTTGTTAGTGTGGAGTTTCATGGATAGAGGAGCTCCTACACATCCAAATAAGAAAATGTGTTGATGGGGTCCCTTAGGTAGTTCCAGCTACAGGGAATATTGAATATCAGGCTGTACCGAATGCTAAATGTTTTGACGAAAAGCCGTCTTACAGCTACATGCGATCCTACGGAAGGCGTGGTTGGAGATGGCATTTGACACGGCCGCCAGGGCCCTGGTGAAGAGACGCAGGTGTTGTGGGCTTGCTTGTCTCACCGAAGGTTCACTTCAGCAAGCAGACGTTGAACAGCACCTTGTTTGTGTGCTTGCGTGTGGAAGGAAAGGTCCTCCCTGCCAACCGAGATCAGGGTACCCTTTTTCTGAGGATTGGCGACCAACCCCCAATATGGACTTCAGAGTGAGCGGCTTGCGTTTGGCGGTTCTAAAGCCCATTTACACGCTTCAACTATGTTTGTCGAAGTCGTAAAGCATAAGCCCACGTCGGCTTCAGCAGTCAATCTCCACCCGGCGAAATTTCAACATGAGGAGTTCCAATGCAGGCCCAAGAAAAGCTGTGGGACCTCATGGCTACCCTACTCCCAAGCTAACATTGGAAAGTCCAAGAGGGCCCTATAAAGCTTACTGTCCTTTATTCGGTGGCTTTGTGAGCTCCATGTCATTTTGGAGGAGTGCAGGCTCTTTACCCGAGAACATCCCTATTCAGTCCCGTTAGCTCTTTTCCATTCAAATGAGCTACAGTCTAAACTCCTTAAAGGGTGGTTATATAAGGGATTATAAAGGGAAGCATTATACCCTAAACCCTAAACCCTAAACCGCGGTTATTCAGGGGGATACGAGGAGTTTAGACTACAGCTCAAATGAGGTTCCAAGCTTGTCTCTGAAGAGGTGGGCTTGGTGCTTCAACAACAAGATCTCCTTCACTACACATTTACCCTTTTGGGGGTCCCTGTAGTAAGGACTATCGTATTTTTGGGGTCTATATTGGGGTACCCTAATTTTGGGAAACTGCCACATTGAAGGTTTTGGGAACCCCTGTCAGGGGGTTTCCAGTGCTTATTTTGGGTTTTGGATTTGCTGCAGGGTGGGACTCTATGGGTTTTAGGGATCATGGTACGTAGACATGGCTCTTGGATGGTGAATTTCTTGGCCTTCTACCCGGTACCTAGGAAGGAAGTCAGCCGACGAAAGGGGGCCCGAATGTCGGGTCCTAAGCTCTTGGAGTATAACTTCCGGGTGCAGAATACCATAGTTCTATGTCTGAGCCCCGATTACGGCCGCCTAAAGGGCGTTTTTGATTCGTTCTTGTCTGTACTCGGCATGTTTTACATGGCTTGACAGCAGTGCGGATTCCGCAAGCATTTCAGCTCCATGAGGGAGGCCCGTCAACCAAAAACCCTAAACACAGGAAACCATGCACCAGAAATCCTAAATCCTGAGCCCTAAATCCCTCAAGCCGAAATTCAAATCCCAAACCGCTGAAACGAATGGAAAGACGGCCATCTCATGTCCCAAGCCCCCAAACCTCCATTATCGCAACATGGTGCACTCTCAAAAAGTTATCATGCCCTCATTGGGCATCCCCTGAAGGACTGTATAGGATAATGAAACAAAGCTTCACAGTAAGCTTTGAAGGCTGCTGGGTTGCTGCCATGGAACTTAAATGGAGTTACTATAATAAGGAAACATTATTCTTCATATACCCACATTATGATAACTTAACGTAAGCTCCTCCACCTTCACCCCAAACCCTACATATCCCTGTAATCCCTTATAAGGGTATTATGGTAAGACCAGGCTATAGGGCCTAAACCCTAAACCCCAAACCCTAAACCCTAAACCCTAATCCCTAAACCCTAAACCCTAAACCGATCTTGCTGAGGTGGAAGTGATGTGCTTCCGTCTCTTTCAGTGGGGCGAGCGGGTACCTTGCCTTTAGGGTTTAGGGTTTAGGGGCTTGACTGGGTTACCCGCATACCATTCTAAGGGGCTGTAACATTGTAGGGGTATCTATAGGGTTTAGGGATTTGGGTTTAGGTTGTGGGGTTTAGCGATTAGGGTAGAGAGTGTCGGGTTTAGGGATTAGGGTTTAGGGCCTAGGCTGCTTAAGGAACGGAAGTTAAGTCACAGTAACATATGTACATAGTAGATAGTTGGGTTTCCTAATTGTAGTATCAACTTAGCTTAAGCTCCTAAAGTCTAACCCTAACTCTATTTAAGCTCTTTAACAGCAACCCAGTTGTGGGTTTATGTGGGGCCGAGGGCTTGTAGGAGCGCACCACCATCCCTAGTCCCATGAAGTCTCACCCTGAGCCCTAGACGCTAAACCCTAATCCCTAAACCCCATACAAATCCCTACAACCCCTTAAAGGGGTATTTGGAGAACCCAGTGAACCCCTATGCATCGAGTGTCTTCTCACTTTCATCGTCTTAAGTGGAGCTTCGAGCGGGAGGTCTATGTTCCCTTCAAGATTGGGTTTAGAGTTTAGGGTAGGGACTCTCAGGACCCGTTAGCTGGTACCCCACTACCCACTTAGACCCACATAAAGAAGGTAGTGCGGGTCCAGACAGTTGCAAGGATTAGGTTTTCATCAAGGGAGGTTTGAAGGATCTTGTAGCTGCGAACGTAAGGAACCCTTAAGGAGACTTGAAGGCAGGTTGAGGGAAAACTCAAGAAACTTTAGGTAGAACATAAGACAAAGTTTGGAACCATATTGAATTCGGGGGATACGCGTCACGCAACGTAGCGGGTTGAATAGTTGCTGGAGATTCCTAACTTTCGCGTCAAACGCTGAGCAAGCGGCTTCAAAACCCGTTACTGATAATTTTGGTCGCTACATTAAAAACTCGACAAGAGTTGGATTCCCCGAACCCTATAGTCCCCCTTAAGTAGATAGAATATGGGTTTAAAGGGATCTTATTACAATACACCCAAATCCATACTCTATCTACTCAAACGGGACTATAAACCCTGAACCCTAAATCATGTACTGGAGGATGCCATGCCTTGTGATTTCATGTTGCGACTCCAACTGCGAAGCTCACAAGCTTACACTGGGTTGCTGTTCAGGAACTTAGATTGAGTTACTATCATGAGGAAAGCCCATTATTTACTATACCCTTGTTATGGTAACCCTACCCTAAGCCCTAAACCCTATATCCTATATACCCATGTCATGGTAACTCAAGTTAGGTTCCATCGCAACCTTAAGCCCTATATCATATACACAAATATGTGTATCTACATAGATATATATATCTCTCTCTCTCTCTCTCTCTCCCTATATGTCCCTATAACCCCTTAGCCCTGAACAACCTCAGTGAAGGGGGGGAATTAGGGGGTTTAGAGGTAAGTTCGTCTTGAGGACCCAAAGGGTATGGTGAATGTAGGGCTAGTTGTAGCTTAGGGTGTAGGGCTACGGGTTTAGGGCTTAGGGTTTAGGGCTAAGCGTTTAGGGCTTAGGGTTTAGGGTTAAACCCGAAGTTTCTTGCTTAAGAAGCCAATGCAGAACTGCCGCAATGGCAGTCATTTTCAGTTGCGAAGCTGAAGTAAACTGTTCCAAGGGAAGCCGACGACTTATAGGGCTTTCTGATCCTGTGCCCTAAGCCCCAGACCCTTCCAATTTTCCCCACAGCCTGCTAAGCTCAGGGTATGTAAGCCTCGCAATTGGAAAGCGCACAGCTCCAAGGTAGAGGCATGGGTTTATATGGTTTAGGGCCTTGGATTTGTCGCAATAATGGTTGTTACCCAGGGGTCGTCAAGCATAGACTCTATCTACCTGAAAAATTACACACATGTTTTCGGCCACTTATTTTACTATGGTGAAGAAGGTATTCTCCCCCGGCATCTCGGGAACAATATTAAATTTCCAAGAAACATGGTAGTTTGGCTAAATGGGGGGATCCCCAGTATAGACACCTCAATATTATTATCCTGATTATTGGGACCCCCAAAAAGTATCCTAACTTTGGGAAACCCTGAACACTAAACCTTAATCCCTGAACCAGATATAGCTTTATATAACCCTAAAGAGCCCTTATATCCCCCTTTAAAGGGTACCCCTAACTTAGGGAAGCCCCCACATAGAGCTTTGAAGGACTACGCTGCCCAGTCTTTGTGGCTCCAGCGTTTTGACACCAGCGCTGCTGCTGTCAGCCGGCTGCGTTTAGAGCTTTCTGAAAAAATTAGGTTACCAAAAGCCTTAAACCGGAAGCCCTNNGTTGGGGTCTAGGGTTCAGGGTTTCCGAGACCGTTCTTTTCGCTCTCAATTTTAGGGCCAGGGCTTGGAGTCGGGTTACGGAAACGGGCTCAGGGTTTAGGGATTACAGAGCCGAGCCTGCATGATGCATGAACTGTGGGACACGAGTCATCTGTTCGTTCAGAATCTTAGCCCCAGACCCTAAGCCTGCTTTGTATCTAGAATACAGAACTCCTGAATGCCTTTTGCCACTTCATCTTAAATCCTTGCCATTGAATTTTATACACCCCAAATTCGAAGCGTAATGTCATCAATTGCGCATGCTGGATCCTGGCTTGGAGTATCAGCTAAAGTTAGTAAGTAGCTGAATAGTAATAATAAAGAGGATGAGGGGAATTGCCATACGCCTTCTAGGGGTTATTTGTATTCTTTCCAAGACTTGCTACGTCCGCACTCCCATCCACCAAAACGCACCCTACACTCTAAGCTTTAAACCACAAGCAGAAGAAATCCCAAACCCTAAACCCTGAACCCCAAACCCTAAACCCTAAACCCCAAACCCTAAACCCCAAAGGCTACCCTAAACCCTAAAACCCCAAACCCCAAACCCTAAACCCTAAAACCCTAAACCCTAAACCCC
>CAJNIZ010005313.1:51356-75435 GCA_905231905.1 Symbiodinium pilosum
CCTAAAACCCTAAACCCTTTATCCCAAAAACAGGGGGGATCCTGGGTGGACGTCCTGCGCGGGGACGAGCTCCAGGGTGGTCGCTGGGAGCAGGCTGTTGATATGGTGGGTTTAGGGTTTAGGGTTTAGAGGGTTTAGGGTTTAGGGTTTAGAGGGTAGAGGGTTTAGGGTTTAGGGTTTAGTGGGTTTAGGGGGTTAAGGGTTTAGGGTTTAGAGGGTTAAGGGTTTAGGGTTTAGGTGGTTCCCAAAATTAGGGGTACCTCCTTGGGGGTCCCCAGAATAAAGATTCTAGTGTACTTGAGTACGCAAGGGGGACCCTACTTTTGGGAAACCTACCATACCGGCTTGTTTTGGGATTGCCATTGGAATTATGGCCCCTGATTGTTAGGGCACGTAAAAGGGACCACGATTTTGGCAATTTACCACATGGGCTGAGGGTTAAGGGGCTAAGGAGCTAGGGACTGAACTCAAGCGCTAAGGCGCTTAGGGGGGAAGTGCTTCAGAATTCATAAGCAAGGTCATGAGCCGAAGTTCGAGATGCATGTTTTTGTCAAAGTCGGGTTACATTCCGCTAAACTGGCCTCCAACCTGGTATGGGTGCCCTTTGAGATGTGTATGCCTGGGAGTGCTGTGCGAAACCATGTTTTTGGTGGGGGGGCAGAGAAGCATTTACCCCAGTCCCTAAAACCTGGACCCCAAATCCTATACTCTGCAGGCTATTTAAACCTACCTTCACCCTAGAACCCTACAACCCTTGACCCTAGACCCGGAAGAACTTCAGGTTGCTAACTAAAAGACCGAACTAACTCCCAGGCCTTCCAACGCATCCTACTCCCCAAGCCCCTATCTGTTTAGAGGTTTAGGGTTTAGGCTTTCAGCACTCCAGTCGTCCTTTTCCAGATCTGAAAATGAGGAGAGATTACACAATTTTGAATACAGAGTTTTCCCTAAACCCGAACCCCAAACCGTGACCCTAAACACTAAAACCCAAACCTCTGAACCCTGCGCCCCTAAACCTAAACCCCGTCTGAAGTCTATGTGGAAGCAGGTTCACTTCACCCGTTGCGCTGAGCTTGCACCGCCTCCCTTCGGAATCGTCAGGCAAAGAGAACCACACGGTGCAGGGTTTAGGGTTTTTGGGTTCACGTGGTTTAGGGTTTTGGGTTTAGGGACTCGAGCTTCATGGAACATCCTGAACACAAAAATTGACACCAGCACCCTAAACCTTAAACCCTAAACCTAGAGGTTATGCAGAAGAAAACCCTAAATAACCCCTTATACAACCTCCTAATACGTAAACTTTCAGTGCTCTTTCGAGTTGTCCGTAGGAACTCGCGGAGTGAATCCCTATAGCCTATTAGTAGTTCCTATGTAACCCCCAATCAGATACCATTGCCCTTTTTTCTTGTCCATTGCCTAAACTCGACTCCCTACTGCCTAATGGGGTTATATAGGGATAGTGGAAAAGAAAACGGAAGCAACTGTAGTATATTGGGGTGATATATGGATAATTGCACGATGGGTACCATGTGGCAGGCTTTTCACGCAAGATGTAAGTGCCCACCCTAAACCCTAAACCCTAAACCCCTATACCCTAAACCCCTAAACCCACGGTAGCTTCACTTCTACCCTTTTGGCTCCTGCCCTAGGACCCTGCATAGCTCCAGGCATTCCCTCAGAGAGTGACAGAAAAGCCCCAAACCATGATTGAAACAAGGCTTTCAAACTTCTCAGGATTTAGGATTTAGGGCTTAAGTTACTACTATTCTGGGTACATAGTAAAGAATGTGGATTCCCTCTTTCTGATCAAGTTGCCATATTGTGGGTCTATAGAAAATGAATTGGTTTGGTTTCCCTGTTAGGATTTACCTCAACCCCAAAAGTATGTAAAATAATAGCCCTAAGCCCATAATGATAGCCATAAAGGCCATTATTTTACATACTTTTGGGGTCCAGGTAGGATTCAGATCTTGGGATGAGGTTTTTGGAGTTTTGACCTCGGCTGCTTGAGCCTAGATATCCTCATTGAGCTTCAAATGCTCTACGCTTAACGCGGCTTAGGGCTTAGGGTTTCTCCCTTAAGTGGATAGAATATGGAATTCCCCGGAACTATAAGAATATCCCCATCTACAACAAATATTCTGTCTACTCAAGGGGGGTATACTCCACCAGCATCACTGTCATACTGCTTCATTCTCAGGATGTTTGGCAGGATACCCTACATCCTAAACACCAAAATATACTACTCAACAACCAAAGCGTCCCTACTGATACTTTTCTCATCAGTTGGCAGAACCAGGCTTTTTCCAGAAGCGCATGACTCCCACCGTTCAATGTGAAGTCTAGTTTACCACAGCATAATTTCTGTCTCTCTTGAATTTATTGTACCCCTGTTGCACTGGGAAGCACACTCTGAAAAACTGAAAGTTTGGACAGACAACTTCGGTGGAGGCCTGAAATACTGCTCATGTCACTTGCACGGCCATTCAGTCAAAGGGTTGGTGCCGTGGTGGCTTTTGCATGGGTAGGGTGCCACGCCATTCCATCTCAGACGAGTGAGCTCGGCACAGTTTGCAAACGGGGGGTTCGAATGAGAGCCGTCGACGTATCTGTCTTCACAGGGTCAGTCAAGTCAAGATTCCACATCTTTCACGTAAGTCAAATCTTGCAACCTCGGGCCCATGTTTTGTTGGGCGGCTGTTCTGTCCTTACAGTGACGACCGCTCAAGCACTTCTGGGGCATGGAAGGCTGATCTTGAACCCCAAATCCTAGGCCGTAGGCCCAAAGCCTCGAAATACACATGACGGGCAATTGCACGTCTACCGCCAAAACACAGCAAGCGTCATTGCATCTATATGCCTTAGATACCCACGATTAAGGACCATATACCCGTATCTAACATCAGGTACCATATACCCCCCGTCTAATATAAGGGATCATATACCCTAAGCCCTAAACCCTATTTAAGGGTATCAGGAGGTTCCTGTCAGAAAGTTCTCCGGTAGCCTTGAGCCCCTCCTCACGACCGGGACAGCAGCGATGACAACTTTGCATGTGAAGGGCGGTGTTCTGCAGCCCTCAGGGTAGAAGGATCCTTAAATTGGGGTATATGGTCCCCTGGGTATGTAGGGCATATAGATCAAGAGGCCTTCCTGCGAGGTGTCTGCAAGGAAGGCCACTATCTCGCTGCGTTCGATCGTTTCTCTGCAATTGGTAAGGAGCGCGCGCTGCAGTGTGAAAATTTGCGCAGCTTCGAACCCCTTGATGGAGCTGCCTGACCAGGGTGGTGATATGGAATGTGGACTCAGCAAAGTGGCTTCTGGAGAGTGGATGTGAGCCCAACCTGGTGAAGCTGCCTGCCAGCATCTCTGCTTGAGTGGATCAATGCCACAGCATCGCAGCGGAGCTTCTCCGTAATGAGGAGCCGCAATGTGGCCTCTGCCACTACATTGCCAGCTACTGCGGACTTTTCAGGATTTCGTGTTTCAGAGGTCAGGGCCTTTGAGCTTGGAGGTCTCAAAGTTCCAGGATCGTAAGCAGGCTTTGGCAAAAGCAGCCCCCAAAATGAGGAACTATTCTATTCCCACATTCCCTACTAACCCTAGACCCTAAAACCTAAATTAGTATGGGATTGGGTAGGGCGGCGGCAGGCTGACCAACAAGGGCATCTATCCCAGCGAGGCGACCTTTACTTGCAAAGGCGCGCAGAACGCTTGACGGTTATGCAGGGTTTAGGATATTGGGTTCGGGGTTTAGGGTGCGTTGCTGCTGAGGAACTCGAAGCAAGTTACCATTGCCAGGAAGCCATGCTACTATGTGTCTATACCATGATCATGTCCTTGTAGTTCCTGATCAGCAGCCCAGAGAGTCAAGGGACCATGATCATCAGTTTTCAATTCAATTGTCTGTTTTGTGGGGATTCCATGCGGGAGCACATGTCTAAGGAATACACCCTATATGTTCCCCATATTTAACCCAATATAATAATCCTGTACCATCCTCTATCAAAAACTATAACAGGATAAAGATTGAATACCCTAAGCCCTATAGACCCTAAACCTTAAACCGATTGCTTGCAAAGTCCTGGTTTCCAAGATTTATCGGGTTCACACGATTCGGATGGTCGTTTTCATTGTGAGAACTCGGGACTTTGGTAGAATCAACTGGTTTAATCCTTTCTCCCTCATATTAACATGCCCCACCCCCCCAATATTAAATACTGCAAATATGCGGTTTATTAGAATATATTAGGAGTATTCAATATTAGGGGGGGGTAAATATTAGGGGGAGGGGATTAGTATGTAGGTTTGAAAGACTGGGTGGTGCTGTGAAAGCTACTAAAAAGTATCCATGAATAGGTCCCCTTATAACAGAGCAAGAAGAATCAACAACTATGCCACATTGCTTTCTAGAAGATGTACATTTGATGTTTACCATAAGTGCTTACCGTTTTGCACAAGTTGTAGAGGGGCCAAGATGTATCGTGGCAGGTTGAGAATGCGTAGTTTCAGTAGAGTAGATTCCTACTCCCAAAAAGGACAGGCCCCCCTAATTAGGCTAAACCCTTTGAAAGAGATTCTGGGAGAACTCACGGGTTTTTGCAGGGTCTTACCTGTTTGGGGCCACCGGAGAACGGCGCAAACTTGCTGCGTTGCTTCGCTCCTCGGATGTAATTGATTGCGGGAAGGTTTCGCTCGTCCCTGGTTCATGCTAAGGCCCGGTGTTGGAGGGCAATAGCAGAGACAAGGTGGGCTGCAATGCGGTCTTCAGGTGTTCCATTGTCGTTCGCCGCCTGTTCAGGCCTGCGCCGTACGACGCTGCAACTGCAGAGCAAGGTATCCCCTCAAACTGCAGGACCTCGTTGATGCAGCAGATGGGGGTTGGTGCGCATGACTGTGCGGTTTGTGTGTATTCGGCTGCAGGCGAGTTGGAGCTGAGGAAGAAGGGCAACAGGCGCGGGTTGTTGACGGCCCTTGTTCGAGCGCGTTCTGTGCTCGATCTGTTTAGGCCCATCGAACTTGGTGACTACATGTGCAACAAGCACCGCTCGCGGTGCTCTCGCCTTGGGGCCTGCTTCCGAGCTTGGTTCTTTGTTTTTAACTCCTGACTGTGTCGTGCGCAGGCGAGGCGCCGAAGCGCCAGCGAGGGGAGCCGCTCACGCGCCGTGCTCCCGTTGTTCGAGCCCTTCCTCGCGAGGAGGTTCGTTCATCGGCTGCTTTGCTGGGGGGTGGGGGGAGGGTCGAAGAGCGCGAGCGACTCCGATTGAGCAGTGGGGATCTGAGTGCGTGCGTGTTCGCTAGTTTTTTTGGCTTGTTACGTTAGTTTTTTTGTTGCGGGCCCCCTTTGTTGTTCACCCCATTGCTGGCCGAGGACGGGATGCCTCCTTCGAGCGTAGGGCCATTTTTGACGGCGTTTTTTATAAGTGCTCACATTGGACAGGAGCACTCGCCTAGGGAGATTTCGTAGCTGGTGCCAGAGGTGCCAAAATCTTTGCGCAGCCGCACTCACACGAGCTTGCATCACAGGAACTGCATTGCTTTTGGTCGGACCCAGCGTTGGACTCGAATTTCTGAGTAAGATGTTTGTACAACCTTCGGTTCTTCGAAGGCCGTGGTTGCTCATTTCTGCTACCAGGCATAGTTCATCAGCAGACTGCTTGGGCTTAAGCTACATTTTTAACACAACTCGCCATTTCCGTCGTGTCTTGCCATCAGGCTAGCCATGCTTGTACAGGTGGTCGGTGGTCTATTAATCCCTTAACTCCCTAAACCCTAAACCACTAAGAAACTCCCACCAGCCCTTGGGGAGAACAGGAGTTCAGGCCATGAGACTGCTATACAGGTGATGCTAATGCTGCTGTTCAGGCCATCCTGTTGATGGATGAAATCTTGCACCACCTAGGTGCCCCAAAATTACTGTACTCCCAAGACTTTAGGAGCTGAAGGTGGTGCAAAATTTCCTCCATCAACAGTATCCCGGGCACTACACAAGAAAATTGCATCGGCAAAATCCGCATCACAACATGGGGTATCCCCATGAGACCCTAAACCCTAAACCCTAATGATTGTGCCATCAAGGCGTAAGACCCGCGGTCACGAAACCTTAAACTTTAAAACCGCAGAAACGCGGTCGACACAATGCCCAGCCAACTCAGATTCAATAAGGAGCTCCCACACCTAAGCCTTAGACCCAAAAGACCCTCAGTTTTGGGACCTGATTAATACATCCTGATATGACATCCCACAAACTGAAGCTTTTTGCAGTCTGAGATTACCGCACTCTACGCCCCAAACCTTGTCCCTGAGCCCTGCGGACTTGAGCCAACAACCCTGACAAATCAGCGACTCACAATCAAAGCCCCAGTAGGTGGAGAAGATTACTCCACTCCCCTGACTGCTACATACTTGTTCGCCGTAATCATATATCACCCGTGATAGGTGATGCGACCTCGGAGATGCTAATTATTCGCGGGTAATTATTGGGGCAGCAAATATAAAGAGGTGTTCCAAGTAGAAACCACATGAGTTGCGAACAAAAGTAATTGTAATAGGGGGAATTCCACTAAGGACCTTTATAACATAGTAGTGAGCGTTGACAAGAATAGCTTTTCATGTGACAAAATCATCAAATTCGCCTTATTTTGCTGCAAAGTTTACAGGGCATTCTACCTGGTGTTTTGTTGGCTCCATTAACATGAGCCACAGTAAACTCCTTAACGGGGATTTTATAGGGGAGTTGTATCGGGGTTATCAAGGGGGATACTAGGAGTTTAGACTATAGCTCACATAGTGCATTGCTAGAGGCATCCGTCCCATGACGGGCAGCGACAGGTCGACTTGTGCCTCCGCCGGCGGCTGAGTTTGAGGGAGATCTTGCGGTTTTAGGTTTTAGGGTTAGGCTGCGGAGAGTATTTGTTTCTTCCGGTTAGTATACACAGTCTACTCTGCATCTTGGAATGCACACTTCTGGTTTCAGCTCACGGTCTAGGAATCCAGGGCATTGCTATGGGAACACCCGAAACCTTAAATCCTAAGCCCTAAACCCTAAACGCTCGGGTTTCTCGGCCTTGTGTTTGCCTTATCTATCCGCGGGAGCTTGAAGGTAACTTAGATAACTCAGAGGGGTTAGGGCTTCAACAAAAACACTGCCCTTTTCAAAAGGGGTCTGAAAGAGGTGTTTGCTTTGCTCCAGGGCTAGCCGACTGAAGTCTGAGGTTGAAGTGTTACATGTGTGGTAGGTTGGGTACTGCCCCCACCCAGTAACAGTCTATATTAGGGTCCCATTAAGGGCTATATATAACCATATTATGATTATTATCCAACTGTTACTGAGGGGGGGAATACTGAAGTGGCAGGCTTTGACATCTGTAGTTCTTGCAGGGATTCACGCTTCAGTTCTTATCAACCAGCAACTTTGGAAAGACGTGGCAGAGCTTCTTGGAAGATCTGACACCTAAACCCTGAATCTTAATAAAAGGTCAATCCTCGTTCAATCTCCTTCTGCCCCTACATGGGAGGTGGTGATTTCATCTGATACCAAACCTAAACCCTAAACCCCCCTAAACCTAGGGTTTAGGGTGTACGGTTTAGGGGCTGTATTTTACTCATCTCAAATACACCTCTAAGTCATATTGGTAATTATGCAGGGCTTCTCTGCGCCACAAGCCCTATATAAGCCCATTCTCCATCATTGGTCTTTTTCAGCCCCTGAACCCTAACTACCCTTGTCGGCATTAAGCCCTAAACCCTGAACCCTGAACCTTGAACCTGACCCTTCACCCTAAACCCTAACTAGAAGTCCCGAGGATGGGTCCTGGTCTGATGAGCCGCCGGTATGTTGGGAAGCCATCCACTTCGTGGCTGCTGGGGTCTTCGCGACGCGTCGGGCTTTGGAGGGCTTTGGGGTTTAGGGATTAGGGTTCAGGGTTTTCGGGATTTCGGGTTCGGGGATTTAGGCTTCAGGGTTTTGGAGGGTTTGGGGCGCAGGGTTGGGGCTTAGGCTTTGGGGTCACAGTTTGGGGATTTAGGGTTTGGTGCTTAGAATTCCCCGGGTTTTGGAGAGATACATGCACTGGGTATGCAATACAGCAGGCATTCCCTATAGACGGATACTTTGCTTGGGAGAAGCTTCCATAACCAGATCAGGAAACCCTAAGCCCTAAGCCCTAAACCCGAGTAGCTAATTGACTACAGTCTTCATGCCCTATCGGTGTTTGTATGCTTAGTTAAACTACGCGCACGTACGATGGTAACCAGAGCAGTGTCAGATGCTGATTTCAGCAAAAGATGGAGATAGGAGCAACGTGAAACAAGCAGGATCCAAGGGCTGAGAAGACCTATAGTCCCCCTTAAACCATATATGGGGTATATGGGGATCTGATTATAATATACCCAAAGCCATATTCTATCTACTTACGGTGCGACTATAATCTTAATGCTTCACACCGAAGTCCCTCCAACCACTCTAGACCAGGTGATCGCCATGGATGTCTTTGCCTTCATGCTTTACTACAGGTGTGCCGTGGGATGGCAAGCTTCTGGGTGCAGGGTTTGATTGGGGTTACTGCTAGACATCTGATGACTGTTTTCTTGGTGATTGAATCAAGTAGGACTACGTCCTTCTTTCGCAACGCGAGAACCAAAAGGAGGATACCATTTTACTTCGTATTAGGGACAAAGAAGGTCCCCAGCAAAATGCTACCCATCTGTCTTGCTCTGGTTCATCCGAGGCATAAGATGCAAGCCCGCCAGTGAAATCTCCAGCATAAAACCTTGTCAAATCATGTAAAAATCCTTCTGAAAGTGTACACAGGGATGTATGACGTATCTACATATGCTCACATGCATATCGTATGTAGGGACATAGGGACATCAGGAGGTGTAAGGGAACATTGGATTCGGATGGATTTGGATACTAGTGAGTTGGCTCTCTGAAGCTTATTAGCTCTGTCAACTTGAGAATCGGTTTGGCTGTGAAGCGCGTGGAAAGATGAAGTTCGCATTAGATTCCTGACTCAATCAGAAGGTCAAGACCGCAGGCTTTCCCTCCCCCCTCTCTCCCTCTCCTCTCTGTCAGTTTTGATGCTGTCTTTCTCACCCACCCCACCACACGCATACCACTCAAAATGTGCAAGCCGAGAAAATACGGATTCTGAGGGACGTAATTATTTCGGACAATTGCAAGGGTTTGGCCACTTTTGCGATTCTTGTTCTTACAAGGCGCGGCATGCAACGATGTGTTGCGTCTTGAAGGAGGGCTTAAAACTTCTAAAACCAAGAGGGTTTAGGAGTTTAGGGTTTAGTTTCAGGGCTCTCCACAGTGAGGATCACTGGCTTCTCAGCCACTTGCGTGGCAGGGCTTTCTTGCAAGTCCCCGCTTACAGGCGCCCTCAAATGCCAGGTGTCTCATGGCTAGGTACCCAAGTAGTCCCTTTTTCTCAATATTTGTTCAAGGTCTCCTTATTCAAGCTGAACATTAGGAAAAAGGGTACCCTCACTCTCAAGGGGTTATTGGGGAACCTACATAAACTAAGCCCAGCATGGAACCACCATCTTGAAATGCGCTCGCAGGCTTTGATTGGACAAGCTCTCCAGCTGAACTCGAACCCGTAAATCCAAGAATTCGACCTTGTCAACAGTAATACCAAAGACTTACTGATTCTTAGTAGGGACTAAGTGAATATAATCCCTATATAAACCCTTTATAATATGTTCCATTATTCCCTACGAAGAATCAGTAGGAAGAGAAGGACTCCATAGCTGGAGTCCTTGATCGTTAGCTGCTGAATCTATCAAGTAATTGCAGAGACGTCTGCAACCTATTCGCGTAACTCCCTGCAGGAAGCCCTTTACGTCCCAATCCCTGGACACATCTTTCAGGCCCTTACTTCTGAAGCTCGAAAATCAGCTTCTGGTGAAATCCCAATCTCGGCAAACAAGCTAACCCTTGCCAACATTCAGAAAACCACCCTTAAACCTAAGCAAGACATCCACCTATCCCTAAACCCCTAAATCCTACACCCTAACCCCCAAAACCCGGAGCCCTAAGCCCCGAACTCTAAACCTTCAACCTTCAGCCCTAAACTTGCACATCTGCAACCTTGACCAGGTGTGTCATGCTCAGAAAACCTGCTCCACTACAGCCAGACTCTTTGATTCCGCAGGCCACCTGTCTTGGGGCCATGGTGCGGGTCTCCAGGGTTTAGGATTTAGGGTTTGGGGTTTAGAGTTTGGGATTGAGGGTTAGGATTTGGGGTTTAGGGGTTTTGGGTGTAGGGTTTAGGGTTTAGGGTTTAGGGGTCTGGGGTCTTCTGGCCCCCGATAATGGAGAATCAAACACGCCAGAAATGGACAGGTTAATGGAAACTGGAGTTATCTAGGGGCTTCCAAAAACTTGAGGGTTCCTTTTGTTGGGGTGCACATAGTATAGGAATATAGAATATTTTTTTGATGTTGGCAAACGTGCTTGCGTGAGTTCCATGTTGGTAATGCAGCGGATCAGAAGTACCAATGCTGTGGTGCCGGGGTTTAGGATTCAGGGATTAGTGTGCAGGGTTTCCCCCCTCCTCTAGTAATGTTGCACGGGGTACAAACTCTGGGGTTCGGGCCCTCCCTAAGAATATGATAGGCATGGTTGATTTGGCTTCCATCATACTGAGGGGTGGGGATTTGAAAAAGGGGATGGTCTGGATTCTTCTCATGCCCCAATGATCCTTGTTGTCTTTGCCGTGCATTTCGCTCATGTGCGAGTTTCCCTGCAACGCTCTCAAGAGGAACTGCGATCTTCTCTATTGTGTTCAAGCCTGAGAAAGGACTACCTTGGCAACTGGAACAGCGATCTGGTGGGTGCTCTGGCTACAACAGAAGGTTGTACAGGACATGCGCGTGTGTATATACAATGGATGTACATTAGGGGTTTGATGGGATGAATTTGGACTCATTTTCCCAAATCTGAGACTTCCCCAAATACCATCAAAATGACAGGTCCTCATGATATAGATGCGACCCCTAGAGGGCCAAAAGGCGATGCCCAGTGAGAAGTTGGAGGGTGCCAGTGTTTGGGGTTCAGATTTCAGGGCTTGGGTTCAGACCTTTCGGGTTCAAAAAGGTGAAGGGCTTATGGTTGACTACCCGCATGTCTTTGGGCAGGAGATTTCGCAACACCAGAATCTGATTTTGACCCTAACCCTGAAGCCAGAAGTGTGTATCTTTCGGGGGTTGACACCTACAATGCCTTAATGGCTGTTGGAACCCTTGTCTGGGTACCCAGAAGAGGGTTTAGGCTTTAGTGTCTAAGCTTTGGGTTTCAGGCTGGGGGTTTAGGTTTAGGGTCTCTCAGGTTTAGGGTTCAGAGTTTAGGTTCTAGGGTGTGTTTAGGGCTTAATTATTAGGTTTTAGTGCCTCAGGTTTTTGGTTTAGAGTTTAGGTTGTAGGGTCTCAGGAAACCTTAAACCATTGAACCCCACACCCCGAACCCTCAACCCTAAACTCTATGCCGCGCTCCTGCCTTGAGTGGAGACAGTGGATGGACGAAGAGCCGCAAGGGGCCGAACTGCTTTCAGAAGGAAGCAGCCCAAGCAGTGGCAGTGTGCTAAGTCGCCACTTGTTTGCATTGCAGCGACAGGTCAACCAGCTGCAGGCTCAGGTTCAAGCAAACCAATCCGTTGATCTGCCACGGCACCTTGAGCAGTTAGATCGTCGCATCAACTCCCTTGCAGGTCAAATTGACCAAGTCAAAACAGTGCAAGAGCCCTAAACCTTTCAACCTTAAACCCTAAAACGTGACGCCGTGAAATCAGAAGCTGCAAGCTCCAGAGGATGGCCCTAGGACCTACAGGTGGGTGGTTGTCAAAATGATGGTCCCTTTTTGGATCCCTATTATAATACGGCACCTGCTCTTTAGGGTACCCAAAAAGGGACCATAATTTTGACAACCACCCAGGTTTTAGATCTACAGGTTTTAGATCTTAGTTAGGAGGACCCCCCACCCTGTAATAGTGGCTATAAGGGATAATAAGGATTATACTAAGGTCCTAGTATATTCCTATGATACCACTATTACAGGGAGGGGGGTCCTCCTAAGATCTTAGGCCTTCAGGTTTGGTTGGGGGGGGGGTTAGGGTCTTGGGGTTGAAGTGTGGAGAGCGCAGAGTGGAACTATCTATCTAGTACTCTTGCCCCAGAGTGGAGACTGAAAATCCCAGACACTTATCATCAAGTAGGAGGCAGCAAGTGAAGGTAGGCGTACCTCATAAGGGCCGTATGAAAGGCTTGCAACATATCCTGTGCAATCTTTGATGTTTTGTGAGATTCGTGTGCTTGTCTAATTATTCTCACCTCAAGCCACTGCTACGATGGCCCTTGCCTACTGCTGCTGCCGCTGCTGCTGCACGAAGAGTGGGAATACTAATGAGCGCTGTCAGTTATAAGCACTCCAGTCCGCTTCGTATCAAAAGCTTTAAGTTTGTACCCTAAATGTATGGAACCTTAACTGTTGGGTCCCAAATACTCTTGTTAATGGCCGTATTCCATGGTGTAGGGAACCCGGACCCAGGGGCACAAACCCTAAGGGTACGAGGGAAAACTCCCTGATTGTATCTGATACAGATCGGGATGGGGGGGTACACTTTAGTCGTATAGGGTACTTCTGGAGAGGATATTTAGTATCAAGCTTGCGTGGCTGCTCTGCGGATATGTAGCATCTCTCCTAAAACCTATGATACCTACTGTCAATATTAGCCTTACCAGGCAACCTTTCATAGTGGACATAGAATTCCCTCTTTTAATTTGGTATCGTCCTTCATATAGTCCCCAATATAGGGAACCCACGTCCATTAAATTATGTAGGAAAGATTGAGTGTAGCTCATATATCCTTATAGAACCCCTAGACATCGCTTACGAGGCTACTTAGCGTCCTGCAGCGTTGGAATTTCAACCTTAGGTGGGTGCTCCGCGGATATGTCCTACGGACTGACAACTGCGCAGCTCGGCATAGGGTTGCGGGTTCATTCGGGTTTAGGGTTTTAGGGTTAAGGGCTTCGAGCCCGAATCCCTGTTCCTGAACTCCATCTCCTATCCCCTCAGGAATTATTTCCATTGTTGTTTTCGTGAAACCCCCAAAGAGGATTTTGAACTACAGGAACTCTACCTGAACCTCAGCAGTATTTAGAACAGAGGTGTTTTTGACGGTTTGTTTACCGGCTTTGGTCCATGAGTTTACATAGTGGTAGGGTCCATGTAAATAGCGACTCCCTGATCCATAAACCTTAAATCCCTAAACCCCGATATTTATAAATCTTAAATCCCTAAACTCTAAGGCGCTAAATCCTATAAACCCTAAATCCCTAAACCCTAAATCATTAAACCCTAATAGAATCCTCTCTTTGCTTGGTGTTTGGACCAAGGATTCCGATTCTGGGGTTCCCAGGGATCCCGATTCTTGGGATTAGGATTCCGGAGTGCCTATCCCTAGGAATCCAAATAGCCCAATGTAGGTAATATTTGCAGACTTTAGGGCCCAATATAGGTATTATTTGTATATTTGGATCCCTAGGGTATGGATTAGAGTTTAGTGGGTTTATGGGGGTTTATAGAAGGTGTATGTGGTTCAGGTCGGGAGTCTTGATCGGGTTTTGAGCGGATTTCCGTTTTAACCTTACCTCACCGTTCTTCCTGGCCTTTTAGGGGTTGCCCCTCCAAAGGCTAAAACCTGCTTCCGGAAGGCCAATGGTGGCCAAACAGTTTAATTTTGCCCTGAAATCCGAAGACCTAAGCCCTAATCCCTCAAGCCTAAACCGTATACCCTCAGGAGGGGCCCTAAACCCCAAAGGTTTAGGAAAATCCTTACAGGCAACACCTCCCTATGTTTGGAGGCAGCCAGTATACAATCCCAAACAAGGATCTCCGAAACCTTAAACCATAAGCCCTGAAGCCCAACGCTAGATCCCAAGGCCCAAATCCTAAAAACCCTAGACTTCGAAACCCGAGGCCCTGAACCCTAAAAACCCTAAACCCTAAAAACCTTAGACTTCCAAGCCCTAGGCCCTAAACCCGAAATCCTAAATCCTGTGGTGCCTAGAAAAAGCCCACAGTTGCCACAAGGTTTTGCCCCTGCCGTGTGGCGGCTACCTGGCAGCAAGCCGGGCTCCTTCCCTTCCAGCAGCTTGATGGAGCTTATTTAGGATTCAGGGTTTAGGGATTTAGGGGTTTAGGGATTTAGGGGTCTAGGATTTAGGTGTTTTAGGGTCTAGGGATTTAGGGTTTAGCGTCTCAAGTTCGGGATTTGCAGAAAGTCTATAGGGTTCATATCGCGAGTCTTGGGTTTAGGGTTGGGGCTTCAGGGTTTAAGCTTTTGGGTTAGGGTTCAGCGTTAAAGGTTTTAAGTGTCGGTCTTTAGGGTCAGGATTCAGGGCTTAGGGGTTGGTTTCGGGCTTAGGGCTATGGCATCTTTTAGAAGGTTTTTATTGGCACATATAAGTTTTGTTATCTTGCGTTGTTGGCTTAGGTTTGGACTGTTGGATTGTTAGTCAATTCCACATACAGACATTTCAAGATTCGCTTTTGCTGTTCGGTTGTTGAGGCGCTCCGCATTAGAAGTCCCACTCCACCCACGCCCACTCCGCCTCCCCATCCTTTCATCCCTCGTACCTGAGCCATGCATTCATCTTAAAAGGTGGTAAAGGGGGTGCAATATATTTACCTACAAGGCTCCCAAGCGGGTTAGAGGGGCATGTAGCGTGTGGGGTTCGAATTTTTGTCGATTCGGCTCTAGCCCCCCGATGGAGCTCAATATCGACATTTACAGAGAAAGTAGGTAGTTCGAACCGTGGTAATTAGTAGTTGTACAAGTAGCAGTGCGGCGGCTTAGGGTTTAGGACTTGGGCTTTGGGTTGGCTTTGGAGTTTGTTTTGGTTTTTGCCATGTAGGATTAGAAGATCAAGAGGTTAGTGCTTTGAGGGCTTAGGGGTTAGCGTTAGGCGCTACGTCTTGCAAGGTTTTCAGGATGTCGGGTTTATGTTTACAGTTGAATCATGCCTCAGGGCGTTAAGCCTATAGGGTCCACATCGCGGAATGAGGAGAAGTGTGTGAGGATTCAGGGGTCTGCGGATTGGGGTGTGGGGGATCATCAACTCGTCCTTGATGTTCGCATATACCTTTGGATGATTCCCTAGTGCCCTAGGCTCGCCCCCAAAACCCTAAGCCCTGAACCCTAAACCCTAAACCGCGTTGCCCGCTTCTGCAGTGAGGTATGGTGTGATGCTGCCGCACTTCTGCTGCTGCTTTATGCCTTGCATCGGCACCTACTTCAGACGCCTTCTCAGGCAGCGCTTTGCCATCAGGAACTTCGGCTGAGAAACTTTCGATTTGCAACTAGCCCCCTCTCTCTAATAGCCTCCCTAGCAACGAACCCAATATGATACCATCAAATACCAGGGAGGATATTCATTATCAAGAGGTGGGGAGGTTAACTATCTGGGGGAATGGTAAGTGTGACTGGCGTTGGTACTTGCCACATCTGAATCTTTGAGGTGAGTGTGCAACAGTTGTTTCATTGAGTTTATGTGCGAAATCTTGACCCTCGCGCCGCTGACAGTTGCTTCGTGCAACAGTCAGCCAAGTTCACAGCAAAAACAACATGTTAATTTGCTAGGTAGGTGATTGATTTTAGGCTGGCCCTGTACCGTAAGCCTTGAACGATTACCCTCTAATTGTTATTCGGTTTTGCCTGTGGCTCAGAAGCGAGGACCAGGCTTAGAGAACCCGGGTGGACTTTTCCGAGGGGCTTAGGGATGAACATTTACTTTGGGGTCAGGGTCTCCATGTCCAGGCGGAGGGTGATTGAGGGGTTCCTTTCGGAACCAGTACTGAAGCCACGTTGGTCCTCCTGGTTCTGAATGGCTGGTACACGCATGGACAAAGTTTCCCAACAAGGGATCTAGGTACCCCAGCGGTTCCCTTTTCCCCTTTTTCATTTTGCCGTGTTCTTATTAAAGCTGAACATGAGGAAAAAGGGCACCCTTATTATTAATGGGTTACTGGGGAACCTAGGGATCCTGTTTCCATACTCACAAGGCTGCAAACTAATCTGCAACTTCCAGGGCTTGGTGCACGCGTGTCCAGCCTTCCACATTGCATGTTTCTCTTCATACAAGGGCAATATGCAGTATTCTTATAGTACTGGTACTGCATGACATGAACAAAACACATCCCAGAGGCTTCGAAGATAGTATATCCCGGAGAGTTGGGGCGCGGCCCAACGCTGCACCCCTTTTGACATAGGGTCCCCTCAAACACCAGAAACCCTTGACCCTGTAACACCCCGAGCCCAAACCCTCAGCCCCATGCTGAGGAGATCTAGCACTACGTTAGATTGCTTCGCTTGGATTCTTGGCAGGTTCAGGCTTTTAGGGTTTACGGTTCAGGGTTCAGGGTTTAGGGTGCAGGGTTTAGGGTGCAGGGTCTAGGGTTTAGGGTATAGAGCTCCAAGTGGGGGCTTCCCAGCGTTGGGGCCATTTTTTGGGGCTATCCATAATAAGGATTATAGCATTTCGGGATTTAGATTTGGGTCCTCTCATTTCATGGGCCTCCGTACCCATGCTGCTTGGGGAACCGTTCCACTTCACTTTTGCGTTCTGCTTCGCGCGTACACAAGCAGCACCCAGAAATGAAGCAGAACCCAAGATGAAGCAGCATGCACTTCTGCAACTGATTTTGCTGGCAAGCTTGCAACTGATTTTGCTGGCAAGCTTGACCTTGCCTTCTTCTGCCAAAGCTAACTGTGTCTTTACCAAACCCCGTTGCGTGCTGCTTCAGTCACCGTTCCGCTTCACTTTTGCGTGCTGCTTCAGCACAACTCAAGCAGAACCCAAATCTGAAGCAGAACCCAAGCCGAAGCAGCATGGCTATGGAGTCCTATGATTATTCGGAGAAGCTCCGAAGTACCCTGCATCACCAGCCAATGGCTGAGCATAGGTACCATTGAGGCTTTCTGTGCTTGGAGGGCCAGGGGGACTTAGTAAGTAAGTTAAGAACCCCTAATGAATTATGTAGTAGCCCTAGTTATCCCCATTATAACCCTGTTTACTAATTTCCCTGACCCTCCAAGTAGATATTAGTTACAGACTTGGAGGCTGAGGTATTTGTAGACTTAGAGCCTGGGGGGTAGGGGTTTAAGGTTTAGGGTTTAGGGTTTAGGGTCCACAGCGCCGCGACCCAGAAGGGTTTTGGAATTGGGTGTAGATGTGGTGCGCGGTCACGGAGTTGGCGCGAGTCGATTCGGTATGCAGGTGAATGATAGGGATGGCTAGGGTTGCTATCTGGTTTATAGGGTTCATTAACCTACTTACTAACCAAGCAATGTCATTGAAGCTCCGTACTCGGAGATACTGAGGCTGATTACCAAGACTCTGGCCCCTAATAGTGGGTACTTAAGATATCGCGGAAGGTAATTGAAATCACTAGGGGCTCCAAACCCTAAATCCTAAACTCTAAACCCTAAATCCTAAGCCCTAAACCCTGGGGCCGAATTGCTGGTCCTGCAATTCCAAGCCTGCATCTCGGGCCAATGAGAATGGGAGGAATAAAGCAGGGGTGGGTTTAGAGCCCTCAACCTTAAGCCCTGAAACCCCTGGACACTTCACCCTCTAAGCCATTAAACCAACCCTAAACCCCTAAACCCTAAACCCTAAAGGTTTAGGTTTTAGGGGTTCCAAGAATAACCACTGCCCTCAGAAACTTTGACTTTTGGAGGTTCCAGTTTTGCATGTGTACTATAGTCTAAACTCTTTACAGCGGGGTTATATAGGAGATGATATAGGGGACTACTATAGGGCATACTAAGGAGGATACTAGGAGTTTAGACTATGGCTCATATTTTGAGTTGTTTGAGCAGCTGTAACTGTTACTGCGTGTGGGGGCAAATCCACCGGAGGGCAACGCATTTTTGTTGATCTGGTTGTCTGCCGCGAGTTCATCAAATCAGATCTTTGACAGCCTGTGACAACTGAACCCCAAATTCCTAAGCCCTGGACTGTGCAAGGACCACATTGTGTTGTTGCGCCATGGTGCGCCTTGGCTGCTCAGGAAGTTGAACCTAAACCCAGCGCCCCTGCCCTGCTTCAAACAACATGGCACCTCACATGGCCACCTTCAAAAGTTAGTTACGAAAGCCCAAGTCTAAGTTGCAACCAGGTAATATCCTCTTGTCTCTGATAATGATTTACTATCATAGATAATACTCCTGTTTGGCATTATGATGCCTACCTAGATTGAAAGGGCGGTAGTCTATGCAAGTCCCTTGTCTGGCGCAAGTTAGCCAGACCCTAAACCATTCTTGCTTCGTGCCGGCACATGCGATCATGCAAGGTAGGACCATTTCCTTCCCAAGCGATGAAATGACCTGTAGTCTAAACTCTTTAAGATGGGGCTATATAGGGGGCTATATAGTCGAGAGTCATCGGGGTTATCAAGGGGGATACTGGGAATTTAGACTATATAGCTCCAACGAGTTCTCTCAACACGCGGTATTATTGAGAACGCTGCCTTCAGTTTTTTGCTTCAGTCCTTTGAAATAAGGCCCATAACATAGATAACACGAACATGAGCCTGATGTTCCCCCTTGCGCCCTAAAACCCTAAACCCTATGACCATCTGGGTACAGCCCAGCTTGTTGAAGCTGAAAGCTGGGAAATGCCTTTCCAGGCCTTTCCACTTAACTTCTACACGGAATTCCCAAAACTTGCAGGGCTTCATAGGGGGTATATGCAGATATAGGATGATATAGGCCCTAATATAGGCATATGGGGGTATATGGGGATACAGGATCATACATGGATACGCAAGTATGTACAGAGCTTAGGGTTTAGGGTATATCTCCCCCGAAACTAGCATGGAACCTGACAAACGACCCGTTGTACACTACTGTCCTTGTACGCCAGAACTCCCCGAAAGGTTCCATCTTAGGATCTTGGCTGCTCGGTTGTATTAGCATCACCTCTTCAAGGCAGGCTATCCTAGCAGAACCCTTAACCCCAAACCCTAAACCTACCTACTTAAGGAAGGCTAGAAAGCCGCCTTTCAGTCACTGTCCTGGCCTGTTTAGGGTTCAGGGTTTAGGATCTAGGGTTTAGGGTTTAGGGTATAGGTTTAGGGTATATGATATATAGAACAATAGCAGCAACCCGTCTTCACGACGCGTTTTATAAGGCAAGAAGCCAAAATGGTGGATGCCATGTGTGTGCGGAACTGAGCATGGAGCAAGTGGGAGTTTGAAACGGAAAGCGTTATAGTCCCCCTTAAGGAGATAGAATATGGGGTATATGGGGATCTTATTATAATATCCCCAAAGCCGTATTCTATCTACTTAAGGGAGATTATATTCCAAAAGCCAAGTCCCTAATCCAAGGTCGACCTTAAACCCTGAACCATGGGCCCCTAAGATCAGATGGGCCCCATCCTGTATCCTGGGTCCTGGCTATGAGCCCTTAGTTGGGCGTCCTAGGGTTCTGTAAGTGTTTAAAAGAGGTAGGCCCTTAACCATAATCTCTAAGCCCTCAACTCTAAATCCCTCAACCCTCAAACCCTAACTCTAGGGGTCCAGGCTTAAGGGCCCAGCCTTTGAACCATAAATCCAACCTTAGGCCTGCTTGGAGGGTCGGGGAGACTTAGTAAGCGGGTTAAAACCCCCTGTCAACCTTATGATGAGCCTAGCTATCCCCATGATTAACCTACTTACTTAGTCCCCCCTGATCCTCCAAGTGAACAATATTCCCCAAACCCTCTTTTCTAAACATGTTTCTGCTATCTGCTAGCTGGTGCTTAGTATAGAAGGACAGAATGGGGTTATGGTGATTCTTGCACTACTATGGGAATCCTTTCTTTCATTCCCTACGAAGCACTAGGTGGTCTTAGCTGATTCCGCTTATCCCTGCAAGTGTACGAGTCTGATCGGTTGAACAGCCAAGTGCATTGCTCCATGTATGCCAAACACTCCGCCACTGAACCCCGAATTCCTAGCCCAAGCGAAAATTGGTGCTTTGGGTGTGGCAGCTTGGTATAGCTTGGTTGTTGTCTGCCATAAAAGAAGACAACTCTTGGAATTATGGGCTTCTGGAGGACCATTTCAGGCTTGTGCGGGGAAGCCTGCAAATTCGTAGAGGGGTACGGGTGCTAGTTTCAAGATCCCTGACATTACTTGCCCGATTCAGGAGCAGCAACTCAAACAAGTTTTGCTCTCGTTTCGTCATACAGTTTTTTCCATGGAATGTGCCCCCTTTTTTGCGGTACCACTTTGGGGTTTCGACCTCACCGGCAACGTCAGTGGCGCCATCGCCCCTCTGTCACCCAAGGTGGTTGCACACGAAGAAGCTCGAGCTAAGGACTGTGGCAATGACTGTAGGAAGGCTTTAGTAGGTAGGGCCTTAAACCCTAAACCCCAAATGATATTGTAGTTTCCGTTTTCTTTTCCATCATCCCCTATATAACCACTATATAACCCCTATATGTTCCTATAAGGGTATGTAGGGATTGTATGGAGGCGTGATATAACCTTTCCCAAAACTTACAGGGAAGCGCAAAAGGGGCCCCACACACTAGTGTCCTCTGGAGTTTGGGCTCTGTGTGTGTTTAGGGCTTATAGGGTCTATGCTAGTTTTCAGGAGGGTGATGTTAGTCTCCTTGAAAGCCTCTGAAACCCTCTTCAAGACCTTGCATGAGGCTCTTTTAGTGTGCTGGTGCTTCTTTTCTTGAATTGCTCGATGTCCTACATGCATCAAGGAAGGAAATGTTACAGGTCCATTCCGGAAGGATGCATGGTTGAAGGCTCTATTGTTGATACTGAAGTTCTTGCATGACCCTGAGTACCTTATACCTTGAATTATTGTATTTTTGTATGTGAAAGACTTGCAGGAATTTTAGGTGCCAACCGTAGTACCAAAACAGTTGCGTGCTGTTTTTGCTAGTGATGGCGGGCTTGGAGCCCTTAAACAGTAGCTTCAAGTTGTCTGCGTATGGGATCGTGGTGCCGGAAATCTTCTCTTGTGACTCCTCCTCTATTGTTTTCTCAAGTGCCAGAAGCTAGCTTTGCAAAGTACAGCAATCCAGCAGCCGACACCCCGGAAATCC
Source organism: Symbiodinium pilosum (assembly GCA_905231905.1). Lineage (NCBI taxonomy): Eukaryota > Dinophyceae > Suessiales > Symbiodiniaceae > Symbiodinium > Symbiodinium pilosum. Next base: position 72,478 of record CAJNIZ010005313.1, read on the forward strand.
TGAACCCTAAGTAATAAATCCTAAATCCTATAAACCCTACGTAAACCCTAAACAAATGCGGATTGAAGTTTAGGACCTCGAAGGTGCAGCCTGGCCAAGCCTGTCGCTGACAACATTTATTTCTACTTTTGCTACTGCTCTTGCTTCTGCTGCTGCTACTGCTACCGCCGCGCTTATCATTGTTGGTATTTAGGGTTTAGGGTTTAGGTTATTGCGCCAGTTCTGTTTGTAGTCCTGGATTCAACGATGAGCCAGGAAGCCGCAGATCAAAGGAAGGCCGGATAGGGTTGGTGAAGTTGAATTGTTGGGGAGTAGGGCTCAGGGCTTAGGGCATGGGAGCTGTAGATTGAAACTTCATTTCTCTATGCAGGGTAATATTGTTGATCAGGGTTTGCGAATTGTCCTAAACCCTAAACCCTTGGTGCACCTCACCCAAAGTAGTATGGAACTACATGAAGGATCCTTCGAAGTCGCCGATGTCGGGGTTCCAGCTACCTTTGGGGGAGATACTTGGAGAGTCAGGGCGACTTAGTAGAAAAACAGTTTTCCCCCTTAGTAAGCTACATAACATACTTAACCCCTTGACCATCCAAGTAGTAACAGTAGCTTTGAAAGTACAAGGAGTCACTTTTCATCTTTAGCAATACTAAGCCCGTGCCTTGCGCCGAATTCTCATAAAATTTCAGCCCAGACCTCAAAGCCCTACATCCTCCGTAAGAAATCCTTGGTTGGGGCTTAGGGTTCTATAAGGTTAAAAGTATGGGCCCTAACATGGGCTCTCCGGCCTTCTGGGGGGATTCTACAGGGACCCTTAAGGTACATACATGGTATATAGTAGTGATGTACGGATCCCAGGGTGAAGGGTCCATGCTAAGGGCCCATGGTTTCAACCCAGAGGTTCAGAGTTTAGGATTCACATGGGTGGTTGTCAAAATGTCAAAATTATGATCCCTTTTTGGGTACCCCCAATATTAGGTCCCGAATTATCATAGGGATCCAAAAAGGGACCATGATTTTGACAACCACCCACATGTCTGTTTCATTCACCTGCCCAAATCATCCTCGAGCCCTTCTACGTTGCTTGCCTGACTGGTGCTTAAGGGGGAGTGTGGGAAGTGAATATAGGGGCTATTGTAGGTGTACAGTCCCCCTTAAGTAGATAGAATATGGCGTTGGGTATGTTATAATAAGATCCCCATATACACCATATTCTATCTACCTAAGGGGGACTATATACATATCGGGGTTCTTAGAAGAATCCACTCACCCGCCCCCTTAAGCACTAGTAAGTTGAGAGGCCTCAGCTGAAGAACAGCGCCGGGGGAAGGCGCGGTTCCGAAGTGCACAGGGTCCAGGGTTTGGGGGAGAACAGAGGGCTAAGCACTTAACAGCATTATGCTCCTAGATTCTTCTAGGGTTTATGGTTTAGGGTAAAGACCATAAGCCTAAAGCCCAAAGATCCTCATAAGCTCAGTTTCGATTCGGGAAGTGGAGGGACCCAGGAGCTGCTAATTCCGAAAATCCTGTGCCGCCAAATCCTAGTCGGATATCCCTATAAAATCCCTATAACCTTGAAAGGGACCCCTGATCAATATATACTGTACAGGGACACAGTTGCCAGGTGATGCGCTATATTCTTTTCCAACTGGTTCTCCATTATTGATGTAATATCCCAAACTTTTCGGAAACTCTACACCCCCCAAACCCCAAACCCCAATCCCTCACCCTTGATATCCCTATACAACCCTTCTAACCCCTGGACAGGGATTCCTAACCCCCATAAACCCTACCTAATCCTTATAAGCCCCTTGGATCGGACCCCTTGATTTCCTAAACCCTGAACCCTGAGAGGCGTAAAACGTAAAACCCTAACCTTTTTCCAAAGCCTTCAACTACCAAGCGGCCTGCAGGTGGGCCATGTGCAGAGCGCCATGTCGCTGGGACCCTCACCGCAACTGGGCGGTTTAAGGTTTAGGGGCTTTGGAAATCTGATTTTTCTCCAAGACAGGGTTTAGAGATATTGCCCCAATGCAAAAAAAGCGGCAATGCAAAGAAAAGCGGAACATGAAATGGAAGCTGGGATTGTTTGGTGGTTGAAAGGGATAAGGGTATGGGCTAGGATTCTGTGAATGGTATTTCGTGAGTGTATATGAGGTTCCTTCGGCATTTTGGTGAATGTACATATTCGGTGTCCAGTTCAAGAGATCATGAAGGAAACGGGTCATTTGTCCCATCTCAAAATAACATGGAGCCCTTCAAACAAGCCTTTTACGGGTTTACGGTTTAGCCTGTACAGGGATGCCGAGTTATACTGGAAGTCGTATTCACCCTCCGTGTAGGGCTTCTGATTTAGTCGTTGGATTTGCCAAAAGTAGTGGCCCCAAACTAACATGGAACGTCAAAAGGGGCCCTATGAATACTGCGTTCCCTCTAAAGAGGGCTATATAACCCTAAATCCCAAACCCTAAACCATATGAGGTTCCAGGTAAACTTGAGGGAGGGTAGCTGCCTGATTGTTTGAGGTTTCGGGTTGAGGGTTTAGGATTTCGGGTGTAGGGTGTAGAGTACGGTTCTGGTCGACATCATGTGCTTAGGACCTGAGTTTCAGATGGCCAGAAAGCCCAGCATCGTGAGCATTAGCTGGAGCGCGCTTGGCCAATGGCACCTTCAAACCGCAGCATCATGAGCATCGGCTGGACCGCGCTTGGCCCATGGCGCCCCGAAATCCCAGCATGGCGAGCATCAGCCGGATCGCGCTTGGCCCATGGCACCCCCGAACCCCAGCATCATGAGCATCAGCTGGACCGTGCTCGGTCCATGGCATCCAGAACCCCAGCCTAAAGGGCATCAGCTGGACCGCGCTTGGCCCATGGCACCCTGACACCCCAGCATCATGAGCATCAGCTCGACCACGCTTGGCCCGTGGCAGCCCCAAACTCCAGCATCATGAGCATCAGC
>CAJNIZ010005313.1:75535-95713 GCA_905231905.1 Symbiodinium pilosum
TCATGAGCATCAGCTGGACCGCGCTTGGCCCCCGGCAGCCTGAAACATTAGCATTATGAGCATCAGCTGGACCGCGCTTGGCCCATGGCACCCTGACACCCCAGCATCATGAGCATCAGCTGGACCGCGCTTGGCCCGTGGCACCCTCAAACCCGAGCATCATGAGAATCAGTTGGGCTGCGCTTGGCCCATGGCACCCCGAAACCCCAGCATCATGAGGCGCTTGGCCCATGTCAGCCCCGAACCCCAGCATCATTAGTATGAGCTGGATCGGGCTTGGTCCATGGCAGCCCCAAACCCCAGCATCATGCATCAGCTGGACCGCGCTTGGCCCATGGCACCCTGAAACCCCCGCATCATGAGCATCAGCTGGACAGCGCTTGGCCCATGGCGCCCGAAATCCCAGCATCATGAGCATCAGCTGGACCACGCATGGCACCCCGAAATCCCAGCCTCATGAGCATCAGCTGACCACGCTTGGCACCCCATGGCTCATGGGACCCCGAAATCCCAGCCTCATGAGCATCAGCTGGACCGCGCTTGGCGCACGTCACCCCGAACCCCCAGTATCATGAGCCTCAGCTGGACCGCGCTTGGCCCATGGCACCCCATGGCCCATGGCACCCTGAAATCCCAGCATTATGAGCGTCAGCTGGACCGCGCTTTACGCACACCACCCCCGCCCAGCATCATGAGCATCAGCTGGACCGCGCTTTGCCCATGGCACCCCGCAACCCCAGCCTCACGAGCATCAGCTGGACAGCGCTTGACCCATGGCATCCTGAATCCCCAGCATCATGAGCATCAGCTGGACCGTGCTCGGTCCATGGCATCCAGAACCCCAGCCTAAAGGGCATCAGCTGGACCGCGCTTGGCCCATGGCACCCCGCAACCCGGATTCACGATGTTGGGGTTAGGGGTCCGTATAAAGAAGGAATATTGTATTTTGGGCTTATATTAGAGGTAACTATTATCTTGGGGGTCCCTTTAAGAAGGACTATAGTATTTTGGGGTCTATATTTGTTTGGTCTAGGGTTTAGGGTTGTGGGGTCGAAATTGGGGTCCCCCTCTTTTGAGAAACTATTATGTCCCGAATCTCCTGGAACAAAAGCTTTCTCTTGCAACTGACTAGATTTCCGCCAGGTGTTTCTGATATCCGGATCCAGAAAGTTCCCCAAAAACCTAAACCCCTAGACCCTGAACTGTACTAACCCCTGAACCCTAAACCCTGAACAAGCTCCAACCCTAAATTCTAAACCCTAAACCGCTCTGGTGGAAAGTTGAGCCAGGGTTGAAGATCTAGGGCCGAGGGCCATGTCGGATTCCCTGAGAGCTGAGGAAGTCCGTTGGGGCCAGCAGTTTCAGGGCATCTGGGCTGCAAGGGGGTAGAACTTCATAGGGTGAAGTATGGGATTTTGGAGATGTTAACCCGAAACCAGACTGCGTTGAGGGCTTGGTTCTAGATATATCAGATGGCCTATCTTCTTGGGATCCGAACCAGCTAGGGTGTTACGCGGGCACGATTTAAAGCTTTACGAGGCCCAGATTCCTGTCTTGCAGTGAGTCAGAGGGCCTCGAACTTAGGGTTTAGGGCTTAGGCTAGGTGAGCTGTATTCAGACTGTGATGAGCACATCCTGAAGGGTCAAAGATGCGGGTCTGGATTTGTGCCAGGACTTGTTGAACTTGCTTTCAGGGAGTGCCGTAGACATCCAGCTTCACAGGCAAGAGCGAAGGACACCCCTGCTCTGCGGCTGTCTCAGTTTCATTTCTGCAGCACCATTCATTAGACGGCTTGTGCAATGACCCTGGGCTCAATCAAGCAGTTAATGGGCTTTCCCTTGCCCCTTTCTTGAAACCACTATGTAAGTCCTATGTAACCCTATACGATAACCCCAATAAAATCCCTAGATATTTGCTGGGTACTGCCCCCACTCATTAACAGTTGCATAACATTTATAATGTAATCATATGTGGCCCTTAATTAATCTGAGCCTTATTCTAGACTGTTAACGGACGGGGGCAGGACCCTACCTATACAATCCCTAGATCATCCCATTATAGCCTTTAGACGGACTGGGGGGCGCCAGGTACCCTGACCCAACCTACCGTAAGTGCACGTCGGATGCCAAGATTCGAAAAGTCATGCGAATTCCATTCCTTCCCCCCATGCCCTGAACTTGAGAAGCCGCCTGAACCCCAAACCCTGCAGCCCAGTCTCAGCCCTACTCCCTAAGCTATTGAACCCTTGAACCTTTAAAGCGGTGACTGCTGAGTTTGGTCTATCCACTAACCATGGTGCTTTGCGCACCCCGCTCCTGGGCATATTTGAACGGTTGAGGGTTGAACGGGTCTAGGATTTGGTGTTTGGGGTTTGGGCTTCGCTGTACAATCGCAAAATAAACATATAATTTCATTTGTCCCTATATAAGCCTCTGTACATACATATATACATATATATATACATATATATATATATACATATACTAGGGTAGTGGTTGGCTACCTCATAGGCTTGTTTTTCAGGTTGTTCAACTCGACTGAGGATGGATACCGAAACTTTACTACATGGTGTGCCATGTCGCGTGGTAAGGCTTAGGGCGCGCGGATTCCGCAACATGTGCTCACTGAAGAGCCCGGCCAGCACGCAGGCTCAAATCAGGCTGGCAACTCTGGGCACTTTAGCTGCAGCTGCGATGTTGCATTTGGCGAACGGCCCTGCTTCTATCTCCTGCCAAGATGTACCAAAGCTGCAAAAGGAGCATGGCGCAAAGTCTTGGGCAGTACTGCCAAAGCTCAGAGACGATCCATCCCGACAAAGCTCTACTCACCCTGAGTTTTCGCGGGGTGGGGAGACAAAGTGACCGCTCGAGATGATCTCTAGATTTGCAGGACCCACGTTTTGCGATGTCTGCAAACCTGGAAACGTTTAGAAATCAAGACGGGGTAATATGGAGATAACGGAGAAGAAAATGGAAACCTTCGGTCCCTTTATATGGGGATTATAGGGTATATTTTGAAGCCTGGTAAGTTGATTGCTCCTGCAAACGTTGCATTTGGTAAGTTGGGGGTCTGCAAAGCTCGGCTGGGAATCTGGAAGGCTGGAGGCCTGCCAAATTTCAAATGTGGAGGGCAGAAGTAAGCGAAACCTGCCAGCTGCACAAATTCTCCTGCCAAGCAAATTGATCATGGCAAGCACTCCACTAAACACCCCAATAATCACAAACACATCTTCAAAAGGCTCCTTCACTCGATGCGTGAAGTCTTCGGAGGCATTTTCACTCACAAGTTTGTTCGGGGATTACATCAAAGTACATTGAAAGGCGTCTGCGGATGCCCTTGAAACGTAACCTGGTTTGTTCTTGTTCGGATTCGTTCGCTCTTACCTTGAAAGATTTCTCCGAAAGGCACTTCGGGCTTTTCCCTTACATTGTCCTGAACCACTTCTTAGAGGAAGTTTGTGACCAAATTTCTTCCTGTGAGGTTCTTGCGAAGCGCTTCATCTACGGATGCTTTTCAGCTGAAGATACTTCCTGGGTGATTTCGTGCTACCTGAAGGCTTCGTACTGAAACCTTGTCAAGGCTCCGTTTCAGACTTGTCTCTTGAAGTTCTACATGGACTTCATGACAGACTTCTTTTTTCTCCCTACAATTTTTTGGTGAATTTGCTTGAAACATGCCAAAACCACAACCGCCTTTGGCCTTTCCCCGCAACTCACAGCATCTCTCTGTTTTGTTGAAATGCAGTCTTTGGGAGTTCCTCAGCGACTCTGCGATTAGGGCAAGTACTGCCAACATCGTGGAACATTACTTGAGTTTCTTCGATGCTACGTCAAGCTTGTGAGACCTCTGCTGGCTGTTGATCAGCCAGCCTCCAAGACATCCTGAACATATGGAAGCGATTAGGTCCTACAGCACATGTACTTTGTCCAAACCCCTGAACCCGGCCGCCGCTCGTAGAGCTGCCCCCAAGATGGCAGGTTAGATTGAAGGGACCTTCTCCAGAGTTCTGTCACGGGTCTTCTCAGCATTTTCCGACTTGCCCCACAATTGGAACCTCCTGTGGGCTCTCCTCTCCGGGTAGATGTTCCTGCCAATCTTGGCTTCGTTCGTGGTTTCCCAAAACAAGCGTCTCCAGCAGTGTCCCTGAAGGATTTTTGTTTGTGAAAATCCGTCAGGTGCTTACTTAATGCACTCCTTCGCTGGATCCTTAAAACAGACGATAAACCTTCAACATTACAGGCCGACCTGCAAAGGTTGAGTGCTTTAGGCTAAGAGCTTACAAGTTACGAGCTATTTCTCACTTAGTTTTATGTAAGGCAGCCTTTGAGTAGCGCAGCCTACTAACCAAATCCTGTTTTGCCAAGTTGCATGAACAGGCCTTTTTGGGCTCACCTGAACTTTATGTTCTGCTTTCTTCTTGGAGATCGGATGGGAAGGATCTCCTACACCCCTAAACCCCGAGGAGTTGGGAGTGAAGCTTGAGGGCTTGAGAACAAGAGTTCTAAACACTGAGGACGGATGCCTCTTCACCTTTGAACAAGGACTCCGGGTGGATGGCAGGCTCATCCTGGCAGCTGCGGTGTTTGCCGCTCGCCTTGACACGAGGTATATTGGGAGGGTAATAGTGGGTTTACCCATGATAGCCCTATGCCCCATTTGCTCAGCCTGACTGCGTGCGCGCATGTCCGACGAGGTGCTTGCCTTCTGGGCTCGCCACTTCGACCAGGCCGTTGTTCCACAAATTTGTTGTCGCAGCTTTTGATGAAAAACATCAGGTGAGGAAGTTATTGTACACTCTGTTCACAGTGAGGTCACCTGTCGAGTGGTATCCTTTTTGGAGGCTTTGCTGCTCACCGTCAGTCATTCCTCTTAATGTATTTTGGAAGTTTTGGATGGCGTGGTTCTTGGCAACTCAGGCTTTCTGCTCTGGGCCTCTACGGGCGCGTTTAAAGCTGATTGCCTCGAGAGCTTTCGTTTCCCGGCGACCGCAAGATAGTTTCAAAGAATTCTGGAACCCAGCACAAGTAGATCCCCATGGCCACGTCAATGCACATGTACTCAGTTGGGGTGTTCGAATTCTGCGGCTGCGTGGTGCACTCTATGTCTCTGCGCTGCGTGCACCCTGGCCGCAGGTTCACACGCCTTTTTGAGCGCGTTGTGTCAACTCAGGTAGTCTGCAAGACGGAGAGGGGGTGGAGGGAGAAGGAGAGTGAGAGAGAGAGAGAGAGAGAGAGAGCGAGAGAGAGAGAGAGGGAAAGAGCAAGAGGTACGGAAACAAATGAGACATCGATGGCAGAGGTAGGTAGGTAGGTAGGTAGGTAGGTAGTGAAAAGGAGAGAAAATCTTGCTGCTCTTGTTCCTGTTTCCGGAACTTGTCGAAACCCTAAGACCCGCACGAAGGGCTGCCTGCGAGGCTATTGGCAACAGTGCTCAGCTGGCACGTTAGCGCTATGGCCTGGCATGGCAAGCGTGCAAGCCCCAGAAGGCATGGGCTTGGTTCTGCTGTTATGGAAATTTATATTATCTTATGGGTATATATGACAGGTTGTATGGACCCCGTAATATGGCAACTTACACTAAGTTCCTGAACAGCAACATAGCTGTGGGGTGTGTTCAACATTCAGCGTACTTGCAGAGCCATGAAGCGTTGCTGGTTGCTGAAAGGTCGCGCGACAGCGGCATCCGCAAGCCAAAGCCCAGGAATGTCTCGGTGTGGCTGATTCCGCTCTGGCCGCAGAATTTGTGTCGGAGACTTTGCCTTGTTTTACGCCCTACTGTGAAGGACGTGCTGCGCAAGCCTGCGCTTCAGGACTGCAATGTGCTGCTAGGATTTGGCATTAAGAGTTGGAGCTGCAGCTAATGAAGCTTTCCAAGTATCACAGCTCAAATCTGGTGAATACATATATTTATAAATAGACGCATGTATATATGTACACATACATATATCTACATATATATATGGGTACATATATATATATATGTCATATATATATATATGGTACCCCTCAGGAGACCCACGCTCTGCCCAAACTTTTGAGAAGCAGAAGAGGGCTGTTGGGTTGTGGTGGCATGTGGCGAAGGTGTGAATGTGAAAGGTGGATTTATTTTCTGAACGCTTCCAACATTTAACCAAGCCCGAATCTACATTTCTGATATTTTCATATTTCATATTTCCACATTTCCACATCTGCAGCCCTCAACTTGCTACATTCCGCGTTCCACATTCCACATTTCCACATTTGCAGCCCTCAGTTTTCCACATTTCCACACTTGCACGCCCTAACTTTCCACATGTTCTTAAACATGGAGGTTGCAAATTTGGAAATGTGGAAAGTTGGGGGCCGCAAATGTGGAAATGTAGAAATGTGGTAATGTTGAATGTGGAAATGTGGAAATGTGGAAAGTCAAATAGTCTACATGTTGAAGTTTGACCATATAGGAATCCCGGAGATATTGAAGAATAGAATCATGGAAACATGGAGTTTTTTGTCGAAATGATGCTGGTTCGAAGGGAACGGTTCCCTGAAATCCAACACTGACTTCAAACTCAGTAGTGCTTGCTTTAAAATAAGTTGAGTTCTACTGTAGAGACCCCATGAAATCCATGATGTTTATTGAAACTTAGGAAACCCATAACTTGACTAACTCACCTTGAACTCATTTTGATATAATTATGCTCTAATTTACAAGCCTGTGAAATCGCGAGTTGTACATGACCCTCGCTTAATGCAAACTATTGCTTCCAATATGCTTTCAACACAGAATTTAGATAAAAGGAATCTAGAGAGAATTGCATTTGAATTAACTTACTCGTTTATCTTCGGAGAAAGTTGCATGACTTCAATGTGTGCTCTTGTCCTGCCATGGCCAAGGATCTTGGCTGTGAGCCGAAGCATGTGGCAAGTGACATTGATGGCAATTTCCTCTACAATCCCTTAAAACCCTATACCCCCAGAAATAGCGTTAAACTAAAGTGAAAACCACGCACAGGGCAGTGTTTTTGCTAAATACGCGGGTCTTGTGTGTGTGTGTGTGTGTGGGGTGGGGGGTGGGGTGGGGGGTGGCATACATATATATATACATAGATATGCATATGCCTATGTATGTATGTATGGATGTATGTATGCATGTGCATGAATATCATGTGTGTAGATGCATACGTAATACATGCGCGTGCTTCGCAGCCTTGTCAACGCACAGAATGGGCCCTGTGAACCTGAACCGATGAAGTCATCGCCACATTCCAAAGTGTCAAGTGTCAATCCTCCAGCTTGCCTGGATTGAGATCTGTTTGGGCAGGTGGGCGGGTCCGGGTTTTGACCTGAACAGAATTTTGGAATCCTTGAAATTTGAGGGACTCTTGGGAGGCCCTGGGAGGCCCTGAAGGCCCTGAAAAGCCTGCAAAGCGTTGGGTTTGGGAGGGTGGAGGCTGCGTTGCTGAAGAACCAGTTTTTGGCCCGGGAACCAGATCAGCCTTTGTTTTGATTAGCATATTTACCATATTCTGATGGCACATGGATAGGAGTTTTCAATCTGAAAGTGTCAATTGTCAACCCTCCAGCTTGCAAGAAGGCGGATGGTGTAGGTGAACATGATTGAGGTCTGTTTGGGGAGGTGGGGCGGGTCCGGGGTGTAGTGGTGGGTTTTGGACCTGGAAAAAGGCAGGCTTTGGGAGGCTATGGCAGCCCTGGAATCCCTGAGAAGGGTTAAAAGGCGGCAAACGAATGGTGGCTGGCCCTTGAAGCCTGGCCGTGGAAAAGGCGTTAAAAGGCAGCAGACGAATCGAGGTTGGGGATGGGGCGGTCTTGGGATTTTCTTGGCCCGGAACCTAGGGGGGTCGCAGGGGGTCCTGGGCAAGGGGCCAGCAGATCAACGGGCAAGGGAGTCCTAAATGTCTTTATATATATATACATATATGTATATGTATATGTATATATACATATATATACATATGTATATACATATATACATATACATATATATATATATATAACCCCTTTAAAGAACACCGAGAATTTTTGGACCCAGAACTTCTAGTCTGGTTCGAGACGAGGGTCATTTCCTTGTTATCAAGGTGCAGCCTGGAGAAGGAGATCCTTTGGCTTCAAGTGCTTGTGGATTTAGGGTTTAGGGTTTAGGGTATAAGGTTTAGAGCCCCGAACCCCTAAGCCCTAAAGCCTAAGCCCCAAAGACAACCTAAACCTTAAATCGCGCGGATGAGGAGTTTCTCGAAGCTAGGGTAACCCAAGGGACACAGGAACATAGGGACCAGAAACAGATTGGGGTGATATAGGGGATTATATGGGGGAATACCATAGGGGGGTATTAAGGGGGATATTAGGAGTTTAGTTTAGAGCTTCATGTGAACAGTTCTGTGGAGACACGAGCTTAACCACCACCCAGCTAAAATACAACGGAATATCCACTTTGAACGTAACGATAGTTTTCTTTGTAGCCGCTCATGTTGCGAGAAGCCCCCGAAATGCCCGGAAGGTCCCAAACCCTACTTGGAGGGTCAGGGAGACTAGTAGGATGGTTAATAATCCCGATAAACCACGTAATAACCCTACATATCCCAAGTTTTAAGCTACTCCAAGTATACCCTAAAACGCAAAGCCGCAAGCTTAACAAAGCGCTTCCCAGGAGAGCGTCTTTGGAAACGATGTCATCGCCAGTGTAGATTCGCCTTAGTCGCGACAAGTGCGACCGGCGGCTGCAATTCCTCTGCGGCTGCGTCGTTCTTAACTTCTTAGCTTCCGTCATCCTTTGTGTGCTTGGCTGGCAGTTTATTTCAACACAACCATTGGGGTTCTATAGGAACATATAATAACGGGGTATAATCTATAGAATATAGGGATAATGGAAAAGAAAACGGAAACTACCATAGTATATAGGGGTATATAGGGATAATGGAAAATAAAATGGAAACTGCTATCGTATATCAACAGCTTTGAATTTTTTCCTGGGTTGCTTGTTGAGGAACGTAAACCAAGTTGCTATCTAGTAGGGTTTCTAATTAACGTAAGTTCCTTAACAGCATCGCAGCTTTGGGGTCCGTGCGTATAGCCTCACTAATATGTCAAGGATGAAGCTTTCCCGAGCTAGATCTTTGGCCGGCTTGTTCGCACTTCAGTAGCGCTGACGATTTTTCGTGTAAGCTCCTGAAACGCGCAAAAAAAAAAACATGTTTTGTGCTTAAGGGACTTTGAGTTCCCAACCCCGAAAATTAGGACCCTTGTATATTGATAGTTCTAGGGTCCTCATTATAGGGGTAGCTAGAAACCGTTGTTATCTGCTGGTCCTCACATCCTTATATTTTTGTCACTCCAAAAACCCTCTTTTAATTGTTTACGCAGGCTCCTAAATTCCCAAAGTTGCTTCACACGGTTGCAACGCCTTTCCTTGGAGAGTGACCTTGACCGCTCAGATGCCAATGATTACAGCCTTTTGCCCCAACGATATTAGGCATAGGCTAGTGGTATCCTGTTTGGGATATTTAGGTGAAACTTTGCTCGTATCAAGTTGCTTAATGTTCTGAGGTCCGGTCGTAGGATTCAGGGGTATTGAGGGGATGAAGTTCTTTTAGATACCAGGTTCAGGGTTCAGATTTTAGGCTTCAGCCGGAGCAAGATGGAGTTTGCCTTGCGGTTCTTTCGTCGCGGAAAAGGGGCGGCACATCTTTGTCGAATGGCACTGCCCCAAGAAAACCGGAGCCCCTTACCCTAAACCCTATAAATCCTAAGCCTTTCGTCTTCGTAACTTCGGCCTTGCGCAAGCCCAAACACGCTGCACTGCGGAGCTCGAATAAGGAGCCCCGCTGAATTTGGGTAGGGTCCTGTAGTGCACAAAAACCTACATGTGTCCTACATTGCATGGGCTTTCTGGTTTGAGGATATATACATATATATTTTTTTATTTACATAATAAGAGTCTAGGGTGCCTGCTTATTTGTGCAAGCCCCAACGTGCATCAACAAGAACACTACCCGCCTGACTGTACAAAGTTCCCTGGCCGAAGACCGGCCATACCGTTAGTAGGCTTACCTAGGCGGAACCATGCTGAGTGCGAAGAGTCAAAGAGTTCGCCCAGAGTGTCCAAGCAGCGCAAAGCCATGGGGAGTTCCAAGAATTAGGGGCCGCTGCAAGGTGGTTTATACGGGTGATGTAGGGATATAATATACATATGTATATATATATATATTTGTTTATGTGTGTGTATATATATATATATGTATATATCGAGGGTTGTTTTGGGCCCGGGGGTCTGGATGTCCATTTTGTTGTTTTGTTGGCGCTTCCCTCCTGGAACAACGGTTATTATATATCTTGGTTGATATTGGTGCCTCCCATTTATGAAAACCCCACCAAGGTTTTGGGAGCCCCACTTATTACTGGTGATTAGTCGGGAGTGAAGGAATGGAAAATAAGCGGGTGACTACTATGTGCTTTCGGGCATAGGGTTTGGGGTGGGGTATTGGAGAATGTGGTCTTTACGAAGTCTGATGACTGGAGATACCATGATCCCGAAAAGACAGTGAAATTCTGCCACCTTCTTTGAACATGACATTCTATAAGACTGTAATCTTACTTCCCTCAGTTTCCTAAACCACCAGAAGCACTAGGCACCCGTTCAACTTCAAAGACGGTTTACTTCTGTTCGGACCTAACAACCAAGCTCATGAAACGAAACCTGAGTGCTTGAAACTGTGAGTGTCGCCGCATGTCTTCATTTGGGTGTAGGGTTTGGAATGTAAGGTTTAGGGTTGCATCAGGTTCGTCCAAGTACGCATGTGTGAAGAGGGTGGGAGCTGCAGGTTTGCTGTTGTTCTTAAAACAGAGCTCAGGCATTGAACAACCACCATCCACAAAACAGATTGTTGGAATCAAGCTTCATAAGCCTTGTCCTGTCTTCGGAGTGAATGGTGCAGTTGGGTCTAGCTGACTCATTCCCTTGGGGTGAAACCTACCTTGGGATAAGCCAATAACGTGCAATCGAAAGTAACTCGCGCACATGTTCTGAAGAATTTTTCTGCAAATTTTGAGTACAAATCACAGTCTATATTCAGATAGCCTCTAGGAAGATGGCCTACTGCACCTTGTTACGAGGCCTACTGCACCTTGTTACGAGAAGTGTGTCCGCTACTGCAGTACTATTGCCCCCACCCAATAACAGTTCCCCCGGAATTTACCTTGAACGAGGATCCTACACAACATGCTAGGTTTACTGCAATGCTAACCCAAAGTATGTACCCAAAAAAGGACCACAACTTCAACAACCTTCCATGTAAACCCTACACCCTAATTCCGTAACACGAAACCCCTAAACCCTTAAACCCTTAAACCTTTGACCCCGCTTCACATGATGATATTCCGGAGCCGCCTGGTCGGCAGCGGGAGGGCAACAGAGATGGCCACGCCATGGCCAATAAGGCTGGACTTGTTTGGATTAGGGTTCGGGTTAGGGTTTGGGTGTAGGGTTTAGGGATGGGGTTTAGGGTTTAGGGATGGGGTGTAGGGTTTAGGATTTCGGGTAGGGGTGTAGGGTGTAGGGTTTAGGGTTGGGGTGTAGGGTTTATAGGGTTCATTGAGGGTTTAGGGTTACGGTTGGGTTTGCTTTCCGGTGACTCGTGGGAGTGGAGGAATGGGTTGTAGGGATAATTGCTGGAGTCTTTTATACGGGCTACTAAAGGACTCCATTCCCCCACTCCCTGTCTATTAAGCACCAGGAATTTGGGCGTTGGGCTGCCGGATTGAGGGGCGTGGTTTGGGTTGAAATGGCCGGGTTCAGGGTCTAGGGTTGGGTGTGTCTTGTTTACTGCAGGGTTGCTTGCGCAAATCTTTGATGAAAGGGTGGAGGTAGAAGTCTGGGCAAGTTGCAACAAGCTCAGCGGAGCTCACCCTCAATTCAGTTTGTTACCCCAAATAACATCATTCAACTCCCTTAACAGTATAAATGTACTGCCTACTACAACAGGGCATATTGGGAGTATTCATCATTATGGGTGGGAGGGCTTACAATTAGGGAGAGGAAATTGTTGCAGCAGCAACGGGTAGTGACATGTTAGATAAGGAGCTCGTCTGCCAAAATGCCAACTGCGGAAGTTTTTGGGACAATAGATAACAAAGCAACAGAGATTATGGGCATACGACGGGGAGTATTTAGGATGATAAGACCATTGGCTGAGATGTGGGGGGGCTCAGCTCAACATCACAGACCCATTTTGGCAGGGAACACGCACCTTCGACCTGAACCCCGAAGCCTAAACTCCCTGACCCTGAACCGCTGAAACTGAAGCCCTGGATCCTGAGCCCCGATTCCACTGTGTTCCTACCAGACGAAACCCTAAACCCTAAACCCTAAACCCTAAACCCTAAACCCTAACGGAACACTCCTGCAGAGGAGGTTTCAGGCGTCAGGGTCTAAGCTTTGTCGTTGAGGCTTTAGGGTGCAAGGTTAAGGCTTTTGGGTGAAAGCTTCATATGAACTATAGTCTAAACTCCTTAAAGGGTTATATATAGGGGATTATATAGGGGACTACTATAGGGGTTATTAAGGGGGATACTAGGAGTTTAGACTACGGCTCATGAAGGAGTTTCCATAAATGAGAGCAGCCCAATATAGGCCTGATTCTCTTGAAATCCTGACAAAAGGCACCGGGCCTCCAATCTTGGAACCCCCCAACCCGTAAACCCGAAACCCTATAAACCCTAAACCCATGGATTCTTCGTGTATATAGACGGAAAGAGCGAGCCCAAAACATCTTAAACCCTAAACCCTGAGCCCTAAACCCGGAACCCAGGTTTAGGTTTTCAGACTTAGGGACCTCTTCTTGGTTGGCCAACAGGTGGAACGCTTACAGGAGGGTTCTGGATGTTGATATTCCCTTCAAGCTGATATGAGCTATGGTTTGGGTTAATCCCCCACCCAAAAATGGGTACCACAAGGGACTATTGTAGGTATATTGAGGCCTTATTAACTCCATATTAAGGAGCTATTGCTATAAGGGGGATTGACCTAAGCTATAGTCTAAACTCCTCAAAAGGCGGTTATATAGGGGATTATGTAACCCCTTCTATTTAGAGTTTAGGGTTCAGAGTGTAGGGTCTAACCCCTTGAAGCGGGTTATAAAGGCATTATATAGTGGAGTGCTATAGAGTTATGAAGGGAGATGCTAGGAGGTTAGACTATATAGCTGATATGGGCCCCTATGGGTCTGTTGCGTATTGCTTCCGTTGACGGAAGGGAACAAGCCAAATCCCAGCACTCCTAGGACCCGCTAGTTTAGGGCTTGTCGTTTAGGGTTAAGGTGTTAGGTCTTTTGGCCATGGCGGGTTTGGGCATTTTCGCCAGCTCACAGCCATTCATCCGCATCCACCCCAACTTGTCCCAAACCCTGAAAACGTAAGCCTTCTGGCCTGGAATTCCAGAATTAAAGGGCCTTACCTTAAAGACCTACCTAGAGATCGTACTTGATAGTGTTATGGCGTACAGTTGTAGGAAAATGAGGCAAAGTCGATATTGAATACATCGTCAGCTGGATCTCCAGGTACATCCAACTTGGAGGGTCAAAGTGACTTAGTAAGTGGGTTAATAATGGGGATAACTGCGGTCATCATATGGCTTCTAGGGGTCATAAGTATATACTTACTAGGTACTCCTGGCCCTAAACCCAAACTCAAAGCCCAGAAGTATAAACCCTAAAGCCTGAATACTACAGCAGTTTCCCTTTTCTGTTCCATTATTACTATATATAAGTATACTCACGAAGTACCCCTGACCCGCCAAGTAAACAACTCGACAGGTACATCGGTGTGGACGGCTAGGCCGGACCTCGGGGACACACAGGGTTGGATAGTTAGAGGTTTAGAGTCACTGACAGTAAATAAGTGCCAGGGGTTGGGGATTTGGGTTTTTGCAGTCTGGAATGAAGTTGCGTAGGGTGTAAGGTCTTCTGTTTTTGTGGCCTTGAGTGGTCCCAGAAGCTTGCGCGCCACTTTGAATAGCGCTTGGCCTAGCCCTCGTAGAGAAGGGGCCGGCGACCCATTTTTGTTGAAAACCCCATTTTGAGACGTACAGACGGTTCTACGGAACCCCAGCGCTAAACAATAAACTCCTCGAAGTGAAGAGCTGCTGCTGTTGGGTCAGGGCTTGCAGTTGTTGATTCCCGGCGTAGGACGTTTGGGGCTTGGGGTTCAGGGTTGGTTTGGACTGCGGGTCTACCAATCACGGATGTTTGAGCTCCTTGCACGCCTGGGTGGAAGATGTTTTGTCTGCTCGCTGGGTTTATACATGCAGTCCCCTCCAACTACCCTCTTTGACGGCCTGCGCCGACCCGCTCCAGTCCCCCGAAGCCCCACAGTCATCCCCCATGGCTTCAAGAAGTGTAGTTTCAGTTTGATTTCTTAATCGGTGATTTTTATCTTCCGAATCGGGGATCTCAGTCTCCGAATCGGGGAATCTTAGTGTCCGAGTTGGAGTTTTTTAGTTTCCCAAGCGGGAATCTTAGTTTCCGAATCGGTGAATTCTTAGTTTCTGAATCCGGGATTTTCAGTTTCCGAAGCGGGGATTTTAGTTTCCGAATCGGGGATTTTAGTTTCTGAATCGGGGTTTGTTCGGCTTAAGGGATTGCAGATTCAGGGCTCAGGGCTTAGGGTTTAGGGGTCTTAGGGTTTGGGGCGTTTCGGGTTTAGGGATTAGGGCGAAGGGTTAATAGGGGGTTTCAGGTTTCCGGACACCCTAACCCCTAAAGCCCGAAGCCCTTACCCTGATTTTGAACAAGCAAAATTAGTAGCTGGCTAGGTGCACTTTACATCTTTCGGGCTTTTGGAATGTAATTCTGACCACGAAAGTGTAAACCGTTGTTTTTACGTATTTCTGGGTGCAGGGAACTCAGCAATTGGTTGGATCATTCCCCCTCACAGCATCTGTCCTTAAAGGTGTCTTTACATAATCTACCAGTATATCTCTAATTACCTATTGTGGTAGCTCCTAAACCCCAAACCCTAAACGCTAAACTCTAAGCCCTAAACCCTAAACGTTACTCCAAGGGAGAATGAACCAAGCAGCCGGGAACAGAAAGGCACAGACCTAGCAACGGCCCTCCGAAGAGGCGATGTCCGGGCCTCAACGCTAAACCCCCTAAACCCTAAGCCCTAAACCCTAAGCCCTAAACCCTGAGCCCTAAACCCTGAGCCCTAAACCCTGAACCCCTAAACCCTAAGCCTAAACCCTAAGCCCTAAACACTGAGCCCTAAACCCTAAACCTCATAGCTTAAGGGCAGCTTGCGGAGCTTTAGGGCCTCAGGGTTGAGGGCTTTTCAGGTTTCACGGCCTTAGGGTTTGGGGCTTAGTGGTTTCAGGCTTGCGGGTTTCCTTTTTGTTTCCGCTTGAGTTAGGGTTTCTAGGGATAAGTAATTAAGGTAGAAGAACGAATGAAGAACTTCTTGACCTACGTATCATACCATGATTCTCACAAGGGAGGGAGTAGCCTGCCCCAAAGAATCACGGAGGCGCAAGGGGCCCCAGAGGCTTCCATGTTTGTTTGGGGGCACATTCCTCAGTTTCAGAGTTTTGGATTCCTTGGGCAGAATAGACGTGTACACATCCTTCATCCTTGGGGTATCGCCCCTGAGCCTCACCACCAACGTTCGCAGAACGGGGGTTGCGATGTCCCCCTGTTCTGCACGGTTTGTAGCACCCTTCGGGGGTTCGTAGAACCGGCTTGCAGAACACTGTGCTGGGGTTCGTTGACCTCCGTGGGGTTCGTGGGATTCGGCTACCTTCAGCTAATCTTAATGCGAGCTCGACAACCTTCAGCTTTCTTCAAGGGTGATACTTGCAGAGAGGCGTACACATACAATTCTCCCCCAAGATTGGCAAATATGCTCATCCAAGATCCAACTCTGAAGGCCGCATAGGTGATATACACAAATGTTAGAGGAAAGTTGAGTTGGGGTTGTTTTGCGTCGGTAATTGAACATAAGAGCCTACTTTCACGAAGAGTTGGAGGTGCGTTGTTATCAAGCTCTTGCGGGCCAAGAAGTTTTCCTACTAGTATTACTGTCGTTAAGAGCTTAGCTACTGGTATTCCTATCGTTGCTGTTGATACTACTATCATCATTACGGTTACTACCATTACTACTATGACTATTACTAATACTATTATCATTATAGTACTATTACTATTTCTGTTACTATTATCGTTATCATTAATACTATTATCAGTATCACTATGAATATTTCTATTGCTATTACTACTTAGTAAGATTGTCAGGTTAGGGATTCAGCTTGTTCGGGGGTAGGCTTGAGGCCGCTGAAAACTTGATTGAGTTTTATCATACGAGGTTAGTACTCCCCTGCCCCTAAGATCAAAACCCCCCCCACCCCTAATATTACAGTCGCCCTTAAGTAGATAGAATATGGGTATGTTATGATAAGATCCCCATATACCCCATATTCTATCTACTTAAGGTGGACTATAAATATTCCCAATATATTATAGTATACCACGAGGCAATGAGTTTGCAGGGAGAATGGTCGCCTTTGGAGCAGAGATGTCATACAAATGCCGAATGATTCAGCGCATGCAGTCAAAGTTCTGGTAAGGCCTTAAATCCTGAACCCTAAAGCCCCTAAACCTTAAACCCCACTGGTAAAGACCTGGACTCCAGGTTCCGTGGAAGCTGCTGAGCCCCTCTTGGGCATACTTTGGGTACTGCCCCCACTCTGTAACAGTCGGATAATATTGATAAGATCGTTATATATAGGCTTTAATAGGACCCCTAATATATATATATATGTATATATATATCTACATATCTACAGGTTGGGGGCAGTACCCAAGGCATACTCAACATCTCCGACCCCTGCTACTTCATTTCTCCCCATAACCCCTCAGCCTTGGGCAGCCAACTCATATCTCGAACAGCCCCTAAGGCAAGTCTCTGGTGAGATGCCTACCTCCCTTCTTCTTGCAATGTCGTAGCTACAAAATCTTGTTGCTCCGACGGAATGGACCCAAACCAGCGGCTTCCCAGTGCACCCGCCTTAGCCTTTAAGCCCCCCAGGCTGCTACTTCCTCCATAGCATTTCCTGACCGCAAAGCCTTACATCCAAAGTTCTAAGATCCTAACCATGGGCCCTAATTAAATCTGCGCTGCTACTTTGTCAATTTGTTCCTGGATCCGAAGTGCGGACCGGCTAATTGGGCTGACAAGGATGGATAAGCCATGCAATACGTATATGAGGACCCTGCAAAACTAGGTGCCCATATCCCAGGGCCATAGTTCTTACCTTCCACAAGCAGGAGGACCTAATGCGAAGAACCCTAAACCCTAAAACCTGACACACTAAACCTTAAACCCCCATAAACCCTATAACCTGAGACACTAAACTCCTAGTATCCCCCTAAATAACCCCTATAGAAGTTCCCCATATAATCCTTTGTATAGCCCCCCTTTAAGGAGTTCCTTGAACCCCCCAAAGCCTTGAATTTGCCAAGGCACTAGGCGTGTGTTTCCACCTGACACCGGCGGAACTCGCAGACCTCACCAGCCTGGCTCCTGGAGCGTGCGAGTTTTCTTCATGTAGGGGCTTAGGGTTCAGGGTTTTTGGGTTTTGGGTTTAGGGTTTTGGTTTAGGGTTTCGGGTTTAGGGGGGCCTGAATGATTGGCATATTTAGGGTTCTTTTGGAGTTATCTTACATTATAGCTGTATAGTGGTCATAAGGAGCTAATGGCAGTAATGGCTGGGTTGGGGTTACACAAGGAAAAAGAGGGGTACATGGGGACATGTAGCGAGTCATAACGGGTCCCGTTCGGGGTTCGGGGACGTTTACACAAAGAATAGATAATCAAATGGATCAGAAAATGGAAAACAACATTGGTGTATGTAGTGGTTTACATAGAGTTTAGGGCTAGCTAGAGAAGCACCCACGTACATCCAGATAGTGGCCTATAGAGGTACATACGAAGTTGTATGACTCTAAACCCTAAAACGCCTAAACCCAAAACCAAAGATTGGCATGACATAGGTTCCAAAAAGGCTTCCTAGCTTCGGATCAGCGACTAGGCAAACTCCATATGGGAGTTTGCCAAAATTAGGGTTTTGGGTTTTGGGATGTATTATGAGGGTTTCCCAAAATTAGGGGGTACTTTTTGGGGGATCCTGTAATAAGGTTTATAGTATATTGGGGCCTATATTTGGGTACCCTAATTCTGGGAAACCACCATATGGGGTTTCCTGACATTAGGCGTCGGCTTTTGGGATGTATTTTGGAGTTTACATTGGCTCCCCCCATGTATAAAAAAACTAGCGTGGGAATGTCTCCCAGGTTCCTTGGAAATGTGCATAGTCTCCTTTCTTCAGGTCATGCGTGTGCATCACACCTTGTGTAGCCCCTTTGAAGAGGACAATAGTCTTTTTAGAGCCGCGGGCTCAATGTTTTGAGGCTTAGTCTAGGCTGTCTAGCGCCTTTTGTGTAGACTCTAGGATCTAGGTTCCAAACCCTAGACCCTCAACTCGGAATTCCAAATTTGAGGCTTTAGAATCTGCCGTTCAGCTTGCTTAGCGGTTTTTGCCATTTACCTGACCCTAAGCAAACATGGAACCTCACAAGAGCCCCCCTGTAGACCACAATCGTGTCTATTAGGATTATATGGGACTCCCGTTTTTACTATGATGAATCCATTCGCTCCTCCAACACACAATCATTCCCAAAAGCCGGTTTCGAGGGAAACGCCGTGTCGCAGGAAAACCTAAAGATATTGGTACGAATAGTAGTACCAGGAATCTGTCGTCCCCTTAGCATTTTTGAAAGTTTTATTATGGCATAACCCTAATTTAGGGAATTATTAAACATAATATTTTTATTGTAGGTCTAAGGAGACTGCAGTACTAATGGTAGTCAGAGTGATGATAGTAGTAATTCATAGCATGCTCCTGAAGGGGTGCAGCCAAATTTCCCGCCCTTCTAAGGTTTCTGAAAGATTAAGGGTATAGGTTCGAGCTCTGCTGAACACTGCTTCTACAGAGCAACTTGCCGACAATGACGCTCCGGTGTTGAAAGTTGTCCAAGGAGCTCTTTGTCACTGGTACATCTGCTACGGTTTTCGAGATTGAGCACTGCGAAATCAGTGTGGCTTGCGCCTTGAAGATGATCCCCAAACGACCAGCCAACGAAGATCATATGGGTGGTTATCAAAATTATGGTCCCTTTTTGGTTCCCTATTATAAAATGGCCCCTAATATTTAGGGAACCCAAAAAGGGACCATAATTTTGACAACCAGCCATATTTGGCAAGAATGCACGGCCACAGAGTTGTTGTCATCCAGGCATATTGGGTCTAACGGATGTCCTGCTTCGGCAGGAGGCTTTCCTTGACGATCCACATACATGGTGCTGCTGAAGGGCTCTGAGGTGTTAGGAATTCGAGGGTTTCTGTACATCTCACTACAACACAGAGTAGCAGCTATTCTGGCCACAGAACTTGGAGACTAAGCCCTCCCCATGAACCTAAAACCCTAAATCCCTAAACCCAAAATCCTTTAAATCGATGTGATTTCTTTGATGGAAGCCACAAAGCCCCAACGGCACTTCTCCACTTCTCCAGCCTCCACTTCGAAAAGCGAGCCTGAAAACCTCAGAAGATGCATTTTGCATTGCACATAACCCTAAGCCCTAAACTGTAAACCCGAAACCTTAAACCCTAAACCCTAAACGCTAGGCTCCGTGGTGATTCCCAGGCTTCTTTTCAGCCTCTTGCAAAAATAGCCCCTATGGGCTCCTTCACCTTTCCCAGGTGCTTTGTAGGGAATGAGGCACGGGATGAGAAGGGCTGCTATAAAGGGTGATTTTGGGGCTACTGTAAAGGGCTACAATATGAGCCACGGTCCAAACTCTGTACACCGCGCCTAGGGCGGCGTGGTGCCCCAAACCAGAAACCCTAAACCCTACTCCCTAAACTATAAAGCCTAAACCTTACACCCTAAACCCTCCTCAGACCGTGAAACCCGAAACCCCAAACCCTGAACTCTAAGCCCTAAACCCTACACCCTAAACTTTAAACTCTAAACCCTAAACCCTACATCCTAAACCCTACACCCTAAACTCTAAACCCTAAACCCTAAGACCAACCTGAACTCTCGATCCTCCCAAGCTGGGCAGATCACCCGGCTTA
>CAJNIZ010005313.1:95813-106252 GCA_905231905.1 Symbiodinium pilosum
AACCCTAAACCCTACTCCCTAAACTATAAAGCCTAAACCTTACACCCTAAACCCTCCTCAGACCGTGAAACCCGAAACCCCAAACCCTGAACTCTAAGCCCTAAACCCTACACCCTAAACTTTAAACTCTAAACCCTAAACCCTACATCCTAAACCCTACACCCTAAACTCTAAACCCTAAACCCTAAGACCAACCTGAACTCTCGATCCTCCCAAGCTGGGCAGATCACCCGGCTTAGGATTCTTGAAGCCCTGAACCCCAAATGTACCAGGTTCTAAACTCCTTAAAGGGGGTTATATAGGGGGTTTTAGGGGTTTAGGGGTTCGAGTTTAGGGTTATATCGGGGACTATTAAGGGGGATACTTGGAGTTTAGACTATGGCTTATATTGGGGCTACTATGGGGATAAATGCTCTCATTACCTGCCAGCCACGAAGAGCCCTGCAACCTCAAAACTTCACCGCCAAGGCGTTGCCAGATGGTGCAATGGCAAAAGTCAGCGGAGGGCTCTTTGGTATACGTGCGCCGTGCCCACATGCCACTTGAAGCTTGCAAACCTATGCCCTACACCCTATTCTAAACCCTAAACCCCTAAACCCTAAGCCGCATCAGTGAAGGTTGCATAGCTCAGGGTTTGGGTTTGAAGGGTTTAGGGGCTTTTAGGGTGTAGCCGCGTAGCCTGAAGCAGCATCATGCCATAAACCTAGACTGTTATCCCTCTTTAGCAGAGAGCGAGTTGTTTTTTTGTACCTGGGTAGGCCCCTGGGAGATTGGATGTTTTCCCTAATGGCTTGAATAGCGGACCCTATATACGAACAATTTTCAGAGGAGTTTTAGGGGCCAACCCAAGTACAAGTGGTTTGGTGTTCTTTTTCTGGTGTCTTTTCAAAGCCGTGCTTGTAAGTGCTAGAGGCAGCAAATGTAGGGTCAGCAGTATGGCTGCCCTGAACACCAAGCCCTCAACACCCTAAACCGCAGGTCAGCTGTATCATCAGGCACACCATAGAAGACCACCCAGGATGAATCTCACCCCATGTGAGCCCTTGTCTAGATTCCTAGTATCCCCCTTAATAACCCTTATATAACCGCTTTTGAGGACTTTAGACCCTAAACGCTAAACATAAAGGAGGTGATACAAGCCCCTATGTACCCCCGCCTTTAAAGGGGTTTATAGACTATAGCCCGTGTCGGCTTCAGATTGACTTGTGGTCAGACGTGCATGGTTGAAGCCTGCGCACCTTCAGAGCCAAAGTCCTTGGTCCTAGGTCTTTATGTGTAGTGGGGATGCCTTTAAAAGGGGTGATAGGGATTATATGGGGACATGTAGGGTTTAGGGTTTAGGACTTGGGGTTATCAAAATGGGGGGGTGCCTTTTTGGCGGCCCATATAATACGGGTAATAGTGTTTTGAGATTAAGGACTGACACGTGTTTGGGGTGTAACGCAAGAGCGCAAATAAGTAGAACAGCATTCTGCGGCAAATGAAGTACCTTATAGCAACATTCAGGAATGTTGGCAATTTTTTGTTCTGCGGTAGGTAACATCGGGAAGTGTTATGGGTGCTTGGGAGGTTTGAGCAGCCTAAACCTTGGGGCCTGTATAGGTGATTACATAGCAGAGTATTATGGGGCTTATTAAGACAGAGACTAGGGGTTTAGATTATAGCTCATATCGTGTTCCTACATTCCTTGTGCAAGTGGTATAGGGTAGCTTAAGTAGAGCTCGATTGATATTGGTAAGTCTTTAGGCCCCCTAAACCCTAAATCCCTTTGATTCTTACAGCAATCCGGGGAAAGGAGGACCTCACCAAGATCTCGGCACATATCGAACATCAAGTCCTTGCCCAAGTTCAGCAGCATGTCGACGCAGCTCAGCGTGTGAGTGGTTTGGAGAACCAAATCGGCGCGGTCCAGCGTCGTGTCGAGAAGCAAGAAGATACGCTGCAACTTATGTTTGACAGGCAGATGGCCCGGATCGAGGAACTCTTGGTTCCGAGAGGGCAGCAAAAAGAGGGCCCCGGGGAGTGATTATCTCCACCTCAAGGAGAGCCTTGTGCCTGCGATCCCACTCTTTCCGGGTTTCATGCAGGCGATTGTTTCCGGGGTGTTTATCGCCACCATTTCGGGAGAGCTAAGGAGTACTTAGTACTTTGGGCCCAACCCAAAACTAAGGGTTGCGGTAACGTTTACAGTTTAAACGAAGCTCTGTAGGTATCAGTTAAACCTTGACAGGTATTACATGCTTCACTGGGCGGACGAGTGTGGCGCAGGGGCCAAGACGCAAGTGGCGGCCCCATAGCCATCAGTTTCGGGTTTGGGGGGTGAAGGATTGGTGGCTGTACAATTCATAGGCGTATGGGTTTAGAGGGTTTCAAGGGCTTGGGGGTTAAGGTTTGACGGGTTTGGGAGTTTTTGGGTTACTTTAGCATTCTACTTTGGGATGTTTCTCAAGAAAACACTTAAATTTGAACAGGGACCCCCCTGTATCTCCCCACTGTCCGTAGGCGACCCTTGGCGAAATGCCCAAAAGCCTACAGAGGCATCATCATTCCTGCAACAGGATTCTCTTCCTGGGGTTCGGGATTTCTGGTTCGGGGCTTAGAATTTAGGGTTTAGGGTATTCCATGGTTTAGGGATCCAAACCATAAGGGTATGAGGTTTCTGGCATCCGCATTTGCCCAGGGTACTCCTCGTCTTTTAGGGGCCCCAATCCCTAAACCCTGAACCCTAAGCCCTGAACTAAACCCTGAACTTTCCTTTAGCCCTTTTTTTGGGGGTATAGCGAAGTCAAAACTCGCGATTGCAGCCCTTGATGGTACAAACTTGAAGTCTTTGATGCAGGTCTTATTTCGAGAAAGTCCCAGGTTCCTGAAGCTCTTGACCATTAAGGGTTTAGGGTTTAGGGTTTAGGGTGAATACCGTAAACTGTAAGCCCCTCAAAGGGTCCATGCAGGGATATGGTAGAGTCTTAGGCACCAAAGGGGTTCGGGTATACCTGCTTTGGGGCCCAAGTATACAATATTTACCTGCCATGGACACTTTGGCTTCTTTCTTTGAGCCCTACTGTAGGGGTCCCATGATTGTTGCTGCAGCCAGTGAGAATTTGGGAATGAAAGATTGAACGTCAAGCCCTAAACCCTAAAACCTTAATCCCTAAACCCTAAAACCCGCCCCCTAAGCTGCATGAGTCATTACCCTGTTTACTCTAGGCCTCAGCAGTTTGACTATGAGTGCGCGCCTTCCTTCCTGCGGTCCCTGCGGCACTCCAAGGGTCCAAAAAGCTTTAGGGTTTAGGGCTGCAGATTTGCAGGGCTGCCCCAACATCAGGAACGACTATAGACACCTCCGTCATCAAAACACGCCCCTTCTAAGCAACCCAAATGGGGGGCTGCTTCTGAAAAGGGAGGCCCAATGGGAGGCCTGCAAAGACGCTTGAAAGCACAGCGGGGATTAAAAAGGGATAGTGGTGGGCCCTTTACAGAATGTCTAGAAACCACCGAGAAGCCTTTGCAGAATGTCTAGAAACCCCCAAAGCCCTAAACAACCTAAACAACTCAAGTCCCCCTAAAGCACTGAACCCTAAACTCTAAAAACGCTAAAGCTCTAATCACCTTAAACCCTACGCATATCACCAAGTTGAAAGGTCTGGAGCACTGAAGAAGTAAGTTGATTACCATTACAAACCCAAGTAACCAAGCCGCCCTGACTCTACACCCTAAACCTTAATCCCTGAATCCTAAACCCCAAGCACTTAACCATACACCCTAAACCCTGATCCCCAAACGCTAAGCCCTAAACCCCAAAACCCTAATCCCGAAGTAAGCCCTAAATCGTGAACTCTAATCCCTAAAACCCAAACCCTAATCCCTAAAACCAAAACCCTAATCCCTTAATCCTAAACCCTAATGCCTAAACCCCACCTTTAGACCCAAACCCCTAAACCCTCAACTCAACCCTAAACCTTAAAACCCCCTTAGCAACTCCAAGCCAAGGTCCGACCCCTACGCTCTGTAGGAGACATGTGGCCTGCGCCATGGTGGGGCACCCAGGAAAAGTCCGGCATAGCCCGGCTGCAGGGGATTTGGGTTTAGGGATTAGGGTTTAGGGATGATTATAGTTTAGGGTTTAGCGCTTATTTCTTGCAATTATTTATTTCCCTCAATTTTTGGGCCCTAAATAGTTAGGATTAGGGACCATATACCCCAATTTCAGGGTACAAGGAGGGTCCTGTAATTTTATGGTTGGTGCTTGTTGGACAACATTACCATCTTGGCTCTGTTGTTGTTTGTTGTCATGCTGTGTGTTTGTTGGTGTATGTTGGTGTGCCCTTGTGTTTCTGTAGGTTGATGTTGTTAATTTTCTTTGCATATAGACATGTAGCCTAACCCTAAACCCTAAACCCATGCGATTCTTTTTTTGGGTGGGTGTATGTACGGTAGGATTGAGCGTGTGAAAGCTCTCGAAGTTGGTGACGTCTTAATGGTAAGGATCCTGCGGCTGCACAAATCAATATGAGAATCACCTGACCTGCCTATAAGCCTCACACCCCCAACACTAAACGGAAAGCCCTAAACCCCCTAAACCGCGGACCGAAGACCTTACGCTATCCGAACTCTGAGTAGTTTCAAAAAAGCACAGCACCAGACAATCAGACAGCCGGGGGTTGGGAGTTTAGATTTACAGGCCTAGACACAATTGCCAACCGTAAGCCTATGTACCCAAACCCTACACTCCATGACCCCTTAAGTTCAAACTCCTGAAGACTGAAGCCTGCCGCCAGGTTGACCTTTGATCACCTCTACGAAGCTAAGGTTTATGGTTACCCGCCAGGCTCAATTATCAACCCCGAACACTAAACCCAATCCCAAACCCTGAACCCAAATCCTCAACCCTGAACCCAACTTCTAAAACAAAAGCCTTACACTACACCCCGAGCCCAACCCAATGCCTTCCCAGGTTCTTGGCCGTGGGCTTTTGCGGCGCACGGTCCGCCTTAGATCACTTATTCTGGCCTCATGGCCGCATCTTGGGATGGGTTTGGGATGTAGGTTGCTCGGGGGTTTGGGTTCAGTTGGGGTGTACGGTTCAGAAGTTCAGGCACTGAGGCTGTGGGGAAGAGGGTTTGTGGATAAGGAGTTGTTGTTTGATGTTGGAGGGTTCCGGCATTAATGGCTTGGGGTAGTTTCAGGGGTTTGGGGAATGTGGAGCATGTAGGGTCTAGGTCTAGGGGCTTGTTTACATGTTCTATTTCGGAGGCCCTAACATCCCCTCAACTAATCAACCACAGAGCCCTCAGAAACGGAAGCCCTGTTCATGGCGCCCTGTTTTCGTATAAGGTTCGGTGTTTAGGGTTTAAAGTGTATGCTGCAGGGCCTCAAATAGGAGGACCCTCTTAGACCAGTCCTTCCAAGGGAGGATGTCCCGTTCCCTCAGGAGCTACTCTTGGCGGGATAGGATAGGTGTGGGGCGTAAGGTTTATGGGTGGCTTGGGGTTGTGGCTGGGTTAATAGTATCGAGTTTGGGGTTTAGGGCTTGTGTCTCTCAGGTTTCTCAAGATTTGGTCAGACATGGCATAGCCTCTTCAAAGCTATGGCTTGGCAGCAGGGGTTTAGGGTTTAGGGTTTCTCCACGACCTAAGGTGGAGTTTCTTTGGTTTCTGTTGTAATGGCAAACATGAATACAGCCAGCAACGAAGCGACGGTGATCACGATTCCTGATGATGGTTGTGATAGGAATAGCAGTGCTAATTTGTAGCTGCGGCGGTATCCGTGGCGGCGGTGGTGGTAGTGTTTGTGGTGCAGGTTGAGGTTATTCTAGGAGCTTGACAGCAAAACGGCCATGCTGACAGCACCTAAGCAATTTGCTCAGCATCGGCTTCAACCACCCTTCTCAAAAATTAAATGAGAAGCGTGCCAACTGCCATGTATTCAATGAAGAAACACTATTGGCTTAACTTACGTACTGTTTCAAATGTGACGTCACCCGGATGCTTTGTTGATCGACTCCGTGAAAGGCAGGTGTTTTGTTGCCAAATCCATCGAAACTGCAAGGTTCAACCGTTATGGTACAAGTCTGACCTATGTGATCATGATTCTGTTTCAGCCAAACATCTTTCGAAATAGCCATAGATGAAACCCAAACTGTAAGCGTGCTTCCATGAGAACCCACAACGAAAATCATGTTCAACACGGATAGCGTGCCTCTGGAGATGACGGCAACATCCTCAGCATCGTGCAACATTGTAGCTGCGTTACAAAAGCATTTTTTGGTTCTTTCAGCCCCCCAAAAAAACAATCAGGACTCCGTAAGAGTCACATGATACTTCTTGGGTCTTTGATTTTTTTTGGGTGGGGTTATGTTACGAAAGCTTTCTTATTAAGTGGAGGATATTGAGTGTAAAGCTTAAGGTTCAAAAGGTATATGCACAGGCGAAGAATTGGATTCAGGGCTTAGCGGTGAAGCCTGATTCTTGGAGCCCCCGTCATGATGACTCACGGTGAGGGCCAACATCTAAAGGACTAAGGACACCATTGTCTGTTAGGAGTTTGCACAAGCAAAAGGCACGCAAGAGGATTTTGCGAGATAGGGGCACCCCTATGGATCCGAAAATGACGTCTTCCCTCTGATATTGACCGCGAAAAAATGCAACGTGTTTTACGACAATTTCGTCGGGTGGGGGGTGGCTTTTGTGGTCGTATAGTTTTTTCTGAAAAGTATAGTCAGACTTTCACTTTACGCTTGACAAACATGGAACTTGGTTTGGTTTCCTTTGCAGTAATGCGGGTTTCAATGTCTGCTTGCGGAGGTAGGTGTTGTGTTGCGAACTTACTTGCAGGCCCGCTGTTCTTACGTACTTAAGAAGTCTCCTTAGTTGCATGTATTATACAAAGGAAGTCTCTGTTTGAGGAAGTCGCTTTTTCATATTTGGTACACAACAGGAATCCTTAAGATGGTTCGGATAGCCTTGAGGCATGCAAAGCGAAGTTTTCCAAAACGTTCAACCCGCATTCTTTAATCATGAACCTTCTTCAACTTGGGCCTGAAGATTTTGGAGCCCAAAAGCTCCATACTTGGCGTTGTGGATCCGAGCCGTTGTCTCATTATAGCTAATCCAATCACGTGGTGCATGCTGTGGGCATATGCCGTATCGTAGACAGTGCTAGAAGGCAGGTTTTGACCATCAGGCACGGGAACGCCTGGGGAACACGACTCTTGCCGTTGTTTCTCTGCTTCATCTTCTGTTTGAAACTTTTCCACGCCGGGGGATCTAAGTTTAGAAAGAATCCCTCCGCGTTGGGCCTTATGAAGTCTGCGAATATAGGTTTTTGTACGGGCACGCAAGATGCTGCACATTGTACAAAGAGATACAGGGTTTAGAGTTTCCAGAACGTTTTGTTTTCTTGCGGGGTAAATGCCGGACAATAAGGGCTAGAGAACTTTGCTGTATTTGAGCACCACCTCCATTTAGAGAATTTACGTCTAATGATTCTTGTTTACCTCATGTGCGCCTCATATTTGGCTCAGGTTTGGCTCATGTGAGAGTAGCGGGGCTACATAAGCTTTACATTGGCCTCACGTTGCACGGTAATCAGCTGATGACTTCTACCCTGGGTCATTTCCAGTAGCTATTACCACGGTACGTAATAAGAAAGATGATAGCCCCTTCCTAAAAACCCTATAGGGACAGTTACTGTAAGGAGGGGTGACCTAAACTGTATCCACCTAGAAATGTCCTTGAAAAATGGAGCCGAGGTTCATTCCAACGATTCGCTGCGCCTTGCTGGTGTCGGCCTTACTTCTTAATCCGTCCCCCGTTAGCTCCTACTTGGAGAGTCAGGGGGACATAGTAAGTAGGTTAATACTAGGCATAAGTAGGGTTACTATATGGTTTATAGGGTTATTGACTTACTTAAGGCTAGCTTACTGAAGCTGAACAGTAGGGAAAAGGGTACGCTTATTATTAAGGGGTTACTGGGGAACCTAGTAGGCCTTCCGTCTACCCTCACAACTATACCTTAAAGACCTACTATTAGGGACCATAGGCCCCCCTTCAAGGGTACAGGCAGGGTCCTGGTCTTCCAGCTGGCAGAGGAGAGGTGGAGCTTCTAATGTAGACCCATGATTAATAAGCCCCCTCCTTTAAAAGGGTCTAAATATTAGGATGGATCCTTATTATAATCCCTATTAAGAGGAGGGGGTTTGTTAATCAGGGGTCTGGGCGTGAAGGGAAGGGAATGACCCGGGCGTACTTGGCGCGTCAGGGGGCCTTATAAAGTAGGTTAATGACCTTGCCAAACCATATACTGAACCTGGTTACGCTTATTATTATCCTATTTACTACGTACTATAAGTCCGCCTGACCCTCCAAGTAGCAGTTGAGATAGGGGTTCGGTGTTGTGGATTTGCGGTTGGGTATTCGGGTCTTCCCTGTTTGAGATTAGGAATTTAGGGCTTAGGACGTGGCGTAGAGTCATCCACAACTTTCGCTACTCTTTTCTAATTGCCCCGCAACTTCCTTACACAAGGCCAAAAGCAAGGCTGCCAAGGTTAGGGAAGTAGGGAGAGTTTTGGGCTCTACAGCGCGTGGACAGGTATATCCAGGTTCAGGATTAAGCCCCACTGAACGTGTTTGACCCCTATCCCCCTACTGAAAGCTGAGAATTCCCAATGCAGGTTGAGATCTTGATTTTGCAAGCGAAGGTCGCGCTTGCATACCCCAAAGTAGTGTAGTAGGATTTTAAGGCGCCGTAGAAAAGGCGCTCACATTTTCATTCAGAAAGGGATTCTTATGAGGGCCCCCGACAACGCATAGCATTGAAGACTCTAGGTAGACCACTAAACCCTGAGTCTAGGTAGACCTTGCAGACCTTGAAAATCAATGCCTTGGCCCCACCCGTATATGAGCCAATTGCTCGTTCTTTAAGGTGTAGGTGTAGGATTTAGGGATCGGAGGCTGCTTAGGCCCAGTCAATCAAAACCTGCTTTGTAAGCTGTTAAAAGGCACCATGGTCATAATTCAAGTACGGGGCCTCCTTACGTGCACACACAAAGCATTAGGTGAGAGAACGACGGCCCCTATTGGCCATGAAGCTCATAAAGACAAACTTTTTGCAAATTCCTTTGCACGGATACAGGGGCTTTTATAGATAGGGGACGCCCGACATGGTAGTTTCCCAACATAGGGGGATCCCAATATAGACCCCAACATACGATAGTCCTTATTGCAGGCACCTCGAGAAGGTACTCATAATTTTTGGGAAACCTCCACATAGACTTCAAAATGTTATAACCCTTATGATAGATGCTCCCAACAACGGACCCCATATCCCGGAAACCCCCTTAGGTCCGAAGAATATATACACACATCTCAAAAACTGACCCTAGACCCTGAACCCTACAGTTCCCTGAATTCTGCATCATGCGTCCAACACCCTAACATTCCGCATCTTCTGCCCTATGCCGCACATAGTGCCCCACATAGTGAAGGGTTTAGGGGTTTAGGGTTTAGGCTGTCCTGAAACAAACAATAATCCTAGAACCCTGATCCCAAACAGGTCGAAAGACCCATCCACCTGCCGCCGCCGCCACCTCCGGACACGGCGGCCTGGCAGGCCCCCGGAAGGAGTTTCAGGTTTTGAGGGTTTGGGGCTTGGGGCTTAGGGTTTAGGGATTAGGGTTTAGGGTTTAGGGATTATAGGGTTTAGGATTTAGGGTTTAGGGTTTAGGGCTTAGGACTGGCCATATAGTAGTAACGTAGTAATAAATGGTGGAAGTATAGCAATAATAGCGTAATGACATAGTAATACTGTGATAGAAAAGTAGTAACTAGGACTAGCAGGTTCCTGATTAGGTTTTGAAGTTTAGGATCGAGGATTTGTAGGTCCTACCGGGCGTAAAAGTCTCGCGCGAGTGTAGAGTAGGGATTATGATGGGGGCATAATGATGTATAGGTTAAGGGTTTGGGGCTTGGGATTTGGGATTCAGGGTGTCCCCAAGCCCCCAACCCTAAACCAAACCCTCGACCCCGGGTCTTAAGATTGGGGACGCAGGGCTTTCGTGTTCGGACTCGAAACAGGCCTGCTGGGGTGTCAACCCGAAACCCTAAACCGTAGGGACTGTTTTGGTGTTCCACGTTAGTTTTGGAGCTGTGGAACCTCTGGCCCTTGAAGCACCAAGGCCCAGAATCTCCAAACCTACAACCCTAAAGCCCCCAAACCCCTTGCAACAGATAAGCTACCTCAGTATGATGACCGCCAAGGGGCTCTTAAGGACATGAACTATGGAAATCAATCCTTGGCATGTTCCCTTCTAGAGCCCCTTATTAGACAACTCTACCCGCGTGCCAGCCCTTATTCCTGATCTCAACTTGACATTGTAAACAATAAAGCCCGAATATCTGCCCGAATACCTATATATACTGAAGCTTGAATCATAAAACCTG
>CAJNIZ010005313.1:109580-119669 GCA_905231905.1 Symbiodinium pilosum
GGATTTGGGATTTAGGGGTTAGGGTTTAGGGATTAGCGTTTAGAGTTTAGGGGTTATTTAGGGGTTAGAGCTTAGCAGACAGGAGTCCGCAGGATTTCTGTTTCGATTTTTTTGTAAGATAACCCGAAGGAATGATTAAACATACCATGTTTATCATGAGTGCAAACGGACTACGGGAGTTTAGGCCTTGCCTTAAGTAAGGGGCTCAGGGTTGAGGATATAGGGTTTCGGACTAAGGGTTTAGGATATGGGGGGTTTAAGATTTTAGGGTTTAGGATTTAGGGTTTATAGGATTAGGACTCAGGTTTTACGTCGAGCGTAATTAGGGATGTTACCCCTGTTATGGAGAAGAAGAGGAAAAGACACCGGAAAACTGGGTATTGAGATTACCTAGCTTGGTAGCGCCAAACTCAAAATTAGGACCCTGTTGTAGTCATGGTTTAGGTTGCAGGGTCTAGAAGCTGAAGGTTTTGAGGACGAGAGCGTTTCAGGGAGGGAGGCCTCACGGATCCAGATCCAGGATTCAGCGTGCGAACTCTAAACGAATACAGGGTTACCCCCACGCCCGAAACAACAAATATTGCCAAATAGCTGTTATAGGGTTTAATGCCAGGTGTTGAGGTTCCCCAAATCCTCCTATTATAAACCCTATACGCCCCAAACCCTAAAGGCTCTGGTGCGTTTTGGAGCATTTAAGAGCGGATTTCTGTAGCCCCAATACATCCCACCATACGAGTCCCTATATCCGCCACCCCTTTAGCACCAGTTAGCTCACCCTACACCCAAGGTGTACCACTTCCTAGGTCTACAGAGTTGGGTCATAGAGGGTTTCTGAAGTCTGCTTGGGTAATAGTATAGGACTCCGCGCGCCTATACCTTCATGGGGTGTGGCGGTATGGGTGGCTTCAAACTTGCTGTTGGCGGGGTTCAGGGTTTAAGGAACAAGGACCTTCTTCATGCATATGCGTAGTTCCCAGAATTAGCGTCCCATAATTTTGGTACCCCAAAATATCAAGCGCCGTAATATAATCCATACCTACAAGGGCCCCAGAATTTTGTAGCTTGTGCCTAAAGCAGGAGGATCTCAGAAGGTTCTTTTGTATGCCATAATGTCGGTAAAGCTTGGAGTTAATCCCCAAAGCCTGAACGCTAAACCCGAAAATTTCGGGTTGCCACATCGTACGGAGGGCTCTGAGGCCTGAACCCTGTTTCCACTTCAGAACCGAATCTCCTTTTATGGGGGATGGGGCTTCAAGGCGGAGGTACTACAGAACCATACAGAGTCGTGGGGCACTTAGCAGTATCAAGATTCTCAGGTTACCTGCCCCTTGAACCACCTGCCCCTGCATCTCCTGGACCGGGCGTCTACACCAGATATGGAGAGCCGTGCAGACCCAAGGAAATGATTCTTGGCCTTTAAACACAATCTTGCAACAGCCTAAATCCTGAAAGTTCTCCGAAGTACAGTGGTTCAGAGGACCTAGGCAGCGCAAGATTTCCTGCATCCACAGCAGTTTTATTTCCTGCGGTCCTTATCATGGGGTTCACAGGCATCTGGGCCGCTAAGGAGAAAAAACAACTGAGCACATTTTAACGACCTCCTCCGACCTCACCCCAAATACTGGCATATATGAGCTGTAGTCTAAACACCTAGTATCCCCCGTAGTAACCGCGATAGTAATTCCCCATATAATCCCCCTTAAAGAGTATAGATTATAGCTTACAAAGTATCTCCAGCATCTATACAGGTGGTTCTCAAGTCCCCAGTATAATACGACCGGTATTATATACGGTGCCCAAGCAGGGACCATTATTCTGACAACCTGATATCTTAATTTATACAGCCCTAAGACCGTATAAGTAACCCTAGACCCTAAGCCCTAATCCCAAAACCCTATACTCCCTGAACCCTAAACCCCAAGCCCTAAGCCCTAAGACCGTCTAAGCATCGCCCTAAGACGTAGAGCCGAGGTGCCCAGATTGTCCTCACTTCGCACACCGCTCTTGCTTGGAGAGCCTTGGCCACTCCAAGTAGGTACTATAGTCTAAAGTCCTTAAAGGGTGTTATATAGGGGATTATATAGGGGACTACTATAGGGGTTATTTAGGGGGATACTAGGAGTTTAGATTTAGATTATAGCTAAAATAGGTGCTATGAGAAGGGTTTAGGGTTCAGGGGGTTTTATTATCAGTGTTCATTCTAATTTGATGAATGTATGCCGGGTTTCTCAGGAATATTGGTGAATGTAGAAACCGGGCATCCAATCTCCCTCTACCTCAATGCCCAATGGGTAGCCACTTAACCTTCTCGCTGAGTATGGACCTCCTTTAAAAACCAACAAGTTAGCATTGGAAAAGCCCCAAGTACTTGCTTTGCAAGCCTTGGGAACTCAAAGTTTAGAGCCCACAGGGTTGAGGTAGGAGTTTGTTGCTTCAGGGTTAAAGAGCTTTAGCTTCACGCTTTGGGGCAACGTCTAGCAAAGAGTGGAGGTTTCTCAAAGGTCTTGATGCGGCTTCGGGTGGCTTATCAAAGAAGGGTTCACTTCTCCAGTGGAGAACTTGTTTTAAGCATCGTGGCCCGGGCACCAAGGCTACTAAGGGAAGCTCGAAGCAACATAGCAAGTCGCAGTACGATGAAGTGCCCTGTAAACAAGCCGCTCAGAAACTCCGAGCCTTACCCCAAACCCTAAACCTGCAGCAGCCAACTGGGTAGGCCCCTGGGATACTTAATATTTTCTCTAATGGCTTTAATAAGGGACCCTCTACACTAATATTTTGCAGAGGGTTTTAGGGGCCAACCAGCCAAGGAGAAGGTTGTTGGAGTTGGAGACAGGCTCGTTCTTCACTGACTCTCTGTGGGTCTTGTATTCGAAGCCTCGCTGAAATTCTTCATGTTTACAGGCGCTACGGTTTAGGGTTTAAAGGTTAGGGTTTAGGTTGGCCGTCTTGCTCATCACTTCTGATTGCCTTTCTTTGCGGCACAATGGTTGCCTACACATGTGTTGGCAGCTGAACTCTGTTGGTGTAAGATATTTTCGAGGGATCTTGGAAGCTGCACGCTTTGCTTTCTTGGAGGGTCAGGGGGATTTAGTAAATGGGTTAATAAGGGAGACAAGTAGGGTTACTATATGGTATATTTTAATAGGGGTTACTAACCTGCCTACAAAGTCTCCTTGACCCTTTAAGTTGAGCCTTGATAGTTTTATTCTTCCGGTGACGATTGGTATTAGAGTTGTTTTGCTCTTTTTAAGCTTGTTTTGCAAACCTTTGTCGAGACGACGCTCTTGACGGTTTTGAAGCCTTCATTTCATTAATGGGGCAAGAAGAGTTCTGTTGCACTTGTGGTTCCAGAGTCTTGTCCTAAGGATATCTTAAGTTCATTGTCCGGGAGTGCTCAACCTCTGTAGCCCCCTTCCACAGATGTCTGGATCTGGAAAGAATTAGCCCCACTTCTTGCTAGAAGTAGGGTTATGTGAGTTCAAGACCTGCGTCCGGCACATAGAACATGTGCATGTCCTTAGCAGGAACTATGCACAGATGGGGTGGGCCAGCGTCCCCCCGAACATACAGACCTCAGGGACGTTAAGCTGAGATACAGGAACGTTGGTTTAGGAAGGTTTTGGTGAGCTTAACCCTAAAACCCTAAACCCTAACAATGGTTAGTTCGTGTCCAGCCCTAAACCCTAAGCAGTGGTTTGGTGAGTTCGTGTCCAGCCCTAAAAACTAATAAGCGGTTTTGGAGAGTTCGTGTCCTAGGTTCAAAGGTCTGTTTTCCAGAGGTTTCGAAGCTTGTAAGTTCTGCGTCAACTTCAGCTCATCCCTTCTTTCCCCAGCTCAAGCCGCGGTTTTAGGGATAGGGTTTAGGGTGTATGTAGGGTTTGGGGTTTATATAAGGTTTAGGGTTTATATAGGGTTTAGGGTTTATATAGGGTTTAGGGTTTATATAGGGTTTAGGGTTTAGGGTAGTTTAGGGTACACCCAAAATCCCAAACCCTGAACCTCATTCCGCCGGACGCCAAGCCCTCCATAATCCCGTATCATGGCCCCTACATGCACTCCCCACTCCCCCTTAAGCAGCAAAAATCCTAACCTCAAAAGCTCTATATCCCAAACCCGGTCGGAGCTTACATTTTCTGTCCATTCCCCCCAAACCTTAAATCCTAAACCCTAAACCTTAAAAGTCGTAGGGGATCTCATGTGCCCGCCATGGCGGCTTGCCGCAGAGCGACAGCCAGGCACTCTACTACAGACCCCGACGCGATTAGGGTTTCGGGTTCTCAACTGAGGGATACAAGGGTTTGGGGTGTCAGTGCCCCTTAAGTAGATAGAATAAGGAGTATATGTGGATCTTATTCTGCTTTTGGGCATATCCATATTCCATCTACTTCAGGGGGTCTTGGGGTTTCTGGTTTGTGGGTTTCAGAGCCTTGTGAGAATTCTGGGCCGGCTCCGGGGTTCAGGGTATTCGGGTTAGCTGCTCCAGGTCCGGGTTCTTGCAGGCCTTGTAACTCCAGGAAGCTGAGAAATCTGTTTTATTGTAGGGTTGAGGGTTTAGGGTTTAGTCTTGAGGGTTCAGGGTTGAGGGTGTAGGGTTTGGGGGAAGTATGCCAGGCAACGGCAGGAAAAGATAAAAGCACTAGTGAGGGCTCTTGGCAGCTTCATAATATACCTGAATAAGTTTTCTGTAATTGAGCTTTTATTTCCTGATATATCTAGGTAAGCAAATCAGGTTTCAGAATCAGCGCTCCTGGTTCTCATGAGGAGAGCAGCCAAAAAAAGCTGGGTCCTTTATAGTATATTGGGGGTTATATGGGGGGTAATGGAAAAATGGAAGCTACTGGTATATTGGGGGTATATAGGGATAGTGGAAACGAACATGGAAGCTACTATAGTATACATATTGGGGTTATATGGGGATAATGGAAAATGAAATGGAAGCTTGTATAGAAACTTCTGAAATAGATGACCTGTCTTCCTGGGGGGGATTTGCAGAAAACGTAGAGATATGCTCTCAGCCAAGCTCCATACCGCGGAGCTCAGGAAGCAACCCTAAACCCCTAAACCCTAAATGAGCCTTTAATTCCCATTTGATGGGCTTCAGAATAGCAAACCAGATTTCAGAAGCGGTGTGATATTTCACGTCGATCCCTATAATGGGAAAGAAGCGGAGGAAGCTTCACTCCTTAGCTGAGGCCCTCAGGAGCCTAACGCACCGCTTCACAGCGAAGCCAGTGGTCAAACGCTGGTACCGGTCACTGCGCAAGGCTGCTCTGGAGACATGGCTGGATGAGGCGGTGGCCTACGTAGAGTCTCCTGGAGCTCACTTGGACCCAGCCGAAGGCAGTGAGCAGAAATCTAAGCCAAAACGTCCTGCTCTCATGGGGTTTTAGACATGTGTTCTGTAATTCCAGGGGTTTGGGCTGCAAGAAGCACCCTGCCTTTCAAGTCCTTGCGGATTGCCAGCAGGGTAAACAAGGAATGACTTGAAGTCGAGCTAAAGCTCAGAGACTTGCGAATCTTCAGCTGCCCGATTTCCACCGCCATAAAAAGCGTGCTACTCATGGGATGGGAGTCCTCTTCCGGGCATACCCTACACCCTAAACCTTAAACCCTATACTACAGATCCTAAAGCCAGCTCAGATTCAGGCCTCAAGCCCAAGCCCTAATGTCAATCGCTGGAAATGAAATCATGTGAGCCATGATCTGAACTCCTTAAAAGGGGTGGTCACACAGGGGGTTATATAGGGGAGTGTTATAGGGTTTTTGAGGGGGATACTAGGAGCTTAGACGACAACTTATGTTTCCCTTCATCTACATCTTGAAGTCCTAACCCTACACCCTGAAGCTTTAAAGCCCCAGGTGCACTAGACACTAAACCCAAAACTAGCAACAGTCATGCGGGAGGAGAAAGGCCCGAAGAAAAACAAAAAAAAACAGTAGGTGTATGTTACTGGGCCTTCTGCTGCTGGCACAATGCGTAGCGCAGCCCATAGCTAGTGCAGCTTGGCGCACATTCACGATTTAAGGTTGACGGAACCATGTCTCGGTTTAGGGTTTGGGGGGCTTTGGGGTTTAGCGGGAGACTGTTAGGGGCTTTGGGGTTTAGGGTCTCAGGGTTTCGGGTTTGGGGGTTCAGGGTTTTGGTGTTCAGGGCTTCGGGGGTTCCAAGAAGTTTGTTGTGTGAGGACCCCAGCAAGAGGACATGTTCACTTCCGGTGTAGACAATGAGCCCTTTGCGTGGAGAGCATGTGCTTTGTAAGAAGGAAGCCGACGGCTGCGATCCAGAGGGATATAGGGGTTATATAGGGTTGAGGGTCTAGGGGTTTCCCAAACTTAGGGGTACCTCTTTTGGGGTCTCTAGAATAAGGATTATAGAGTCTGTTTGAAGGAAGTTTGGTGTATCAATTGAGGATGTGTCCTTTCTTTCTTCAGTCGAGCCAAGGCATGAACAGGCCTTAGGTCAAGTCTCCTACAGTAATAGCCCATTTGATAGGGCTCTGAAATACCTACAGAAGTCCCCTGTGGCACCAATTACTGGGTGGGGGGGATTAACCCAAAGTCCTTAAACCCTTAACCCTAAACCCTAAACCCATGACCGCCGTAGAGGGATGTTTGTTATTGTCCCTGGGTCAGGAGCCAAGCCCCAGTTTGCCTGCTTTGGCGAAGGGGTTTTGGTTTGGGAGTGTGTTCTTACTTGGTGCGTCAGGGAGACTTAGTAATACTGGAAAACAAAATGGAAACTACTACATACAGGGCTTAGGGTTTAGGGTAAGTAGTTTATTAATTGCGGATAGCTAGGGTTACTATATGGTTTATAGCGGTAATTAACTTAATTCCTAGATCAACCTGACCCTCCAACTACTGTGTAGGGTTTCAGGGTGTCAGCTTAGGTTCAGCAGGGTGTCCTCAGTCGTTTGTGGATACTTGGACAGGAATTCCAGTTGCAAAGGTCCGGCAAAATTGACAAGGCTGCAGATTCAGCATGTTGGATACTTTCAGTGCTCTTGGATTCTGCTTCTGGACATGCGTTGTTCGGGTTCGCAATCAAGTTAATGTTGTGGTTCATGTGCAGGCTGTTGAGGTTCACTTCGAACAGCTTTCGAACAGCTTATTGAGAACATGCTAGCGCCAGAGCGCATGCAGGACGTAGAGCCAGCACTACAGGCTTGGTAAGGGGCCTAGCGCGAACAAAGCATGTCTCAACCGTACACCCTTCAACCTTTCAAAGCTAAACCCTGACCCCCTAACCCGAAAAAAGCGTGGGGCATTCTCCCTGAAAGTATCTGTCCATAAGGGGTGGGACTACTGTATTTTCTATATTACCCATTGTGGTAACTCATGAGCTTAAGATGCCATGTAAGCCAACCCAATTGGCAACACATCGCGGAAAAGAGGTGCGTGAATGCATGAAGCAGCGACAGGATAGCTTTGAGGGCTTATAGGGCTTAGGATTTCACTTCATGTATGAACATACCAACCCTGCACCAACCAAGGTTGCCAGGGGCTAAGTAACTACCAACATCATGTTCCTAGATTCCTTGTATGTTTCTTGTATAGGGAACCCCAAAACGATTTGAAGCATTACATAGATTGGCGATTCTTTGGCCTCTGCATTACGCACGAAGCAAAGCCAGAATCTGGGTTTGCAAGTTGGTAGTGTTTTATTATTGGGCACTATGGTACCAATATAGAGTAAGATTCTATACCCCTTTTTGGGGCATAGCATTTTATATAAAGAATATGATCTTACTTGGTTCAACCACCAAAACCCTACTCAAGTGAGGCTCCCTGTATGGTGCCGCACCCGAGCAGCTCGTTCAAAACTCTTGTTGGGCTTAAGTATCAGGACTTGGGTCTCGGTGTTGGGGGGATGGGGGGGATCTTAAAACTCAGACTCTATGCATGCTCCATGTCGATCCTTGTGTATAGAGGCCTTGAAAATACGGGCCCTCACAATACGCAGTAAGCTCTATGGTACAGGGCTTTTGGGCTGTCCCGGCATTTTGCGCTTTCACTGTATATCGTCTGGACTTCAGGCGTATGCCTCAAGAGGGGCTTACTGCAATTGAGTTCTGGGATGCTACGTCGATGGTCATAACCTAGACCCTCCTTCTACCCTCTATTATACCCTAAATACCCACTACTAGGGACCATATACCCCTATTTAAGGGTACAAGGAGGGTCCTCGAATGTGTTGGGATTTATGGCTCAGGGTCAGCTTAGAAGACTCCACAGTGGTAGCAGGGGGCCACCCTGATATGATGCGTAGCCCCAAGTCCTTGAGCCCATGACAAGCCGAAACCCTGAACCGCTTACACATAACTTAGGTGGAGCCCCCCACCCAGCAGTAGTGACTATAAAGGATAGTTGTGATTATACCAGGGTCCTGTTATATTCCTATTCTACCACTATTGCAGGGTGGGCGGGATCTTCCTAACACGTAACGTACAAAGGTGGCTTTTGATTTGATGCTCTTTGACAGCTAGGCTAGGGAGTGCAAAGCTCCGAGCCAGAGATGTCGGGTGATGTAGTTTTTTTACGGTTTGGCTGGGTTGCGGTTAAGGATTTTAGATTGAGGCGCTATAAAAAGGAAACACGTAGTATCTACTATATACGTATCTTTTGGTAACATAATTTAAGTTCCTTAACAGCAGGCGTTGGAGGCTGCTTGCATAGACCACTCCTTCCTATTCAGCGCATCCGCCCCTAGACTGTTTGTTATTGCTAGTTCCGCCGTGCCCGTTTAGTACTCCATCCAAGTAAGGCAATGAGAACTGGACGCTTGAGGGCGCCGAACTGCAGCCACTCAGCGGCGCTTCAGTTGGGAATTGGGCGAAGTAGTTGTGCATCGGTCGGGATCAAAGGGATACATGGGGATTGTAAGAAAGCCATAGGGGCCCCCCTCGGGATGAAACAGATTCTTGAGAAAAAAATCTCAAGCATTCCTGACGTAGTGTTGATGGAGTTGACGGAAGAAATCTTATTTTCCTCTACCTCCCTGGACGTGGAAGCAATGCTTATGTAGCAATTTCCATTTTCTCTTCGTTCATCCTGGACTAACAACGTGCAGCACTGAAACCCTAAACCCAAAACCCGAAAAACAGGTACAAGCTGCGCCGATTCTATGATGGAATTGGCCCTCCACCCCTGGAGGACTTGGATGAGCATCCAGTTATGTTTTGTTCAGGATTAGTAGGTGGTTTGGATTTCCTTGGTATAAGTCATGTAATAATCCCAGCTACCCCTATAATGATGTACCTGCCAACCCCACATGATGTGGTAGTGTCCAGTTTCTTTTCCATTCCCCCACCAATCGCCATATGTCCCCATATACCTTTATCAAGGAGACCCTACGCCCCCCCTCCTCACACTGCAAGGAGGGATTTGACGTGGTGTTTGAG
Source organism: Symbiodinium pilosum (assembly GCA_905231905.1). Lineage (NCBI taxonomy): Eukaryota > Dinophyceae > Suessiales > Symbiodiniaceae > Symbiodinium > Symbiodinium pilosum. The sequence goes on from CAJNIZ010005313.1 coordinate 118,982, forward strand.
GTAGGGTTTAGGGTTTAGGGTAAATTCATGAACAGCCATTATAGGGAGCGGCCTTACGCACTCCGCCCCGCATTGAATCCAACCATTTCAAGAAACAATGCTGGTAGGTGCTGCAACTTAGGCCTGAATACGCTCCCTCCCCCAGGGTTTAGGGTTTAATGGTTTCGGGTTCAGGGCAAGACTGACCATGAGATTGACGTAAGGTATTCATCTCCAGACACCAAAAAGACCGTTTCTCTGGTTTGTCTTTAAGGCGCGAAGAGTCTATATTGGAACATGCACATGGGTTGGGTACTGCCACCACCCAGTTCAGCTGGATGATTATTTGTTTCAGCTGTATATTGCCCTTGATATGATCCCTATTATGGCCTGCAACTGGGTAGGGGCAGTACCCAAAACATAGGAATGTTGACGTTGGATAGGTTTTCCATGCTTCAGCCCTGGGCGCTCTCTTTAGGAAGCTGGACATCGTATCAGGAATATGTTTGTTCTGCAAGGCCTTTTCGGGGGCGGAGTGTGTGTATATGTATATATATATATATATGTACACACACACACACACGCACACGCACACGCACACGCACACGCACGCACGCACGCACGCACGCACGCACGCACGCACGCACACACACACACACACACACTGAAAGGATGTAACTTATCACAGTGGTCCCAAAGAAAAAAGTTG
>CAJNIZ010005314.1:8704-19650 GCA_905231905.1 Symbiodinium pilosum
CCCTGAACCCGAAACCCCAAACCCTTACGGTCTAGGGTTTACGGTTTAGGGTTTCAGGCGTTACCGTAACAATCATCTGAGCAAAGTCCGACCTAAGACCTAACAGAGACACCTAGATAAGTACCATCATCGTTGCTATTATTCTTATTCTTATCCTTATTCTTCTGCGTATTATTACTACTATTAATATTATGTTTAAGTCTGTTTAAGGTATCCTGTAAGATCACAACCATACAACAGGTCTAGAACCACAAGATCGGTAAGTACTTAGGCCCTCTACAATAATCTCAGTGACCATCCCCGAAATAAACACCAACCTTAAGCCCTGAAGTCTTGACTCCTTGGTTTAGGGTGTGCTTGGGGCTAAGCACCCTAAACCCTAAACCTAAGCCCTAAACCCTAACCCCAACCCCCTAATTCCTAAACCCTGAATGCTCCAACCCGCTGGCTCCCCGAGGCTTCGGCAACAATCCCGGCCATCCGCCGTACGACTGAGTTCCTGGGTGCTTGCTGTTAGGGTTACGGTTTAAAGCTTGGGGTTTAGGGTTTAGGGCTTGGGGTTTAGGGTTTAGGGCTTGGGGTTTAGGGTTTAGGGCTTGGGGTTTAGGGTTTAAGGTTTAGGCTTTCGGGTTTAGGGTGGGTGGTTTTGGGCGCAACCCTAAACCCTGAGCCTGGCCTTGAGCCCCAAGCCCCTAATAGAGCTTAGGACTGACAACATGCAACCTGCTCCCTGAATAAGAACCCCACCACCCTCCCAAGAATGCGCGCATGCCCTCCATCGTTATAACAAGAATAAATTTGGGAATTAGATGTTGGTGATTGGCGGGTGGGAGGACCCTAAACCCTAAATCCTAAACCCGAAATCCTGCACCCTAGGCCCTAAACCCTGAACCCTAAACCCTAAACCCCTAAAACCTAAACCCTAAATTAGTTACCAACAGGAAGAACAGTGTTACTCGATCATGCCCAGAATTCGAGCTCCAGTCTTCGGAATCCTGTAGCCAGGGGAAGGTGATTTGGAGTTTTGGAGTTTAGGGAACTTGGGAGGATATGATAAAATGGATTTAGGGTTTAGGGCCCTAAACCCTGAACCCTAAACCCTAAACCCTAAACCCTAAATTAGGGTTTAGGGTTTTAGCGAATGGAAGACTTAGATTTGAAAAAGGCTCCAGGTGGTAGTTTCCATGAATAAGGGGACCCCAATACAGACCCCCAATACTATTGCTATGGTTTAGGGTTTAGGGTTTAGGGTTTTGCTATAGTCCTTAGTATAGGGACAAGGTAGGCTGAATCTTGAGAAACCCCTTTTGAGTGGGGTTTGGGTTTTCTTCGAGGTCAGTTCAGACTGTTGGCTTCGGGGTTTAAGGTTTAAGGACTTTCAAGTTTCGGGGTTTAAGGGCTGTAGGGTTTAGGGTTTACGGCTTCAAAATATCGTGGCTTTTCGGATATGGGGTATTGGGGTTTATGATCTTACGCTTACGGTTGGGGAGTTAGGGCTTTGGCTGCAGCAGAGGTGAAAAGCTAAACCTTAAACCCTGAACATTAAACCCTAAGCGATGTGGAGCTTAGCCGCAAATCTCGCGTGCAGGCCCTAGGGTCTAGGTTGAGGATTGAGGTTTAGGGTTTAGGTTGCGGATTTTCTGGGCCTAGGGCTTGGGTTGAGAATGAAGGTTTAGGGTTTAGCTTGTGGACTGGAGCTTAGGGTTTAAGTGGAGGTTCCGGTGAAGGGCTGAAGGTTGAGGGCTGACGGCTGAGGATTTAAGGAATGGGGTTAGGGGAACAAGGTTTAGGGCTAAAGGTTTGAGAAGGCAACCCTAAACCCTAAACCCTAACTTAAGGTCTTTTGTGGTAAAACTTGTCTGACTTCCCGACCTTCTAGCAATGTCCTTGACAGATCCACCTGACTTTGTTTAGGATTTAGGGTAACTCTCGTTCACCCCCCTTAATCCTAAACCATAAACCCTAAACCCTCTCTAAACCTTCAACCCTTGCCCTAATAGAACAGCCAGGTCCCACGGTGGGGTTACAGTCCCCTGCAGTAGATGGAATATGGGTTACATGGGTTACATGGGTTTAAGGTTTTGGGTTTAAGGTTTTGGGGACTTCCATAGTCTATAGGGTTTAGGGTTTAGGATTTAGGGTTTAGGGTTTAGGGTTTAGGGTTGAGGTTAGAAGGTCACAATCGTTTAGCCTCATGCTAAAGCTGGGGCGGACCAAGCTCGTGGTTGCTACCGATTCCCACACCTTAAAGGCATGTCTCAGTCAAACAGTCGAGACCACAAAGCCAGTGGTTTGGGGCTTAGGGTTTGCTGCGATTATGGTTTGCTGTGATGTTACCCTAAACCCTAAACCCTAAATCCTAAACCCTGAAGCCTATATAATCCCGTATATAACCCCCCAGTTCATGTTACGTTGAACATGCGATACACAGGCTGCAAGGTAACGCCGAGAGCATCGCGGCTTGCGAGGTGCTGCCATGGCCTGACTTTAGAAGGCCCCCATCCCTCCTAAACCCCAATTCCTTTAAGTGTCCCCCAACATAGGGAAACTCCCACAAGGTGAACATAAATACAAGGCTCCGAAATTCTCTACCCTCAAACCCACGGCCCTGAAGAGGAACGGCTTCGTCAGAGCTGTTGCGATATGAACAAAATTCAGCCCTACACCCTAAGCCCTTTAGCCAAATGCTAGCGGAGATTTGGGCAATGGATCCCTATATGGTGGTTTCCCGAAATCGGGGGACCCCAAAAACACCCCAACAGACTATAATCCTTCTTATTATGGGAACCCTGCAAAAAGGTACCCTTAACCTTGGGAAACCCAAAAACTTTCCCTGTAACAATGCCTGTATTCCCTCTCTCACTCCCCAGAATCATCAATATGTGAGCTATAGTCTAAACTCCTAGGGTTTAGGGTTTAGGGTAGTATCCCCCTGAAACGGCATGGTAACAGTCTCCTATCTAATTGCCTCTATAACCTCTCTTTAAGGAATTTAAAGCCCATAGTCCCCTATAGAACCCCGTTGTAAGGAGTTCGAATATTGCTCATCTCTATGTAAGAAGAGGCCAATGATGAAAGGACTGGAACCTGCATGGGGTTTAGAGGTTTTAGGGTTCTTAGAGTTTGGGGGTCTAGGGTTTAACGGTCTAGGGGCTAGGGTCTAAGGTTTAGGGTTTTCGGAATTTGGGGTTTGACAGTTTAGAGTCTAGGGTTTAGGGTTTAGGGTTTTAGGGATTTGGGGTTTTACGGTTTAGGGTCTAAGCCCTAAAGCTCTAAACCCTCAGGGTTTGGAGCATAAGCCCGGTAGATCCCTGCAGCGCCTTCTGAAGCACACGCCTAGCTCTCCACATCACCTGTGTGCAGAACTTTGGGCGGTTTAGGGGCTAGGATTTAAGGGGAGAAGCAAGAGAAGGTATCACTGGGCGTCTGTCTTGGGGAGGGGTGCGATCTTGATGAATGAGTTGGGCGATAGGAAGCCTCAGAAATTTGAACTGGTCCACACTATTGGTCCTCCAAGAAATGCTTGATACTCCTAAATCCTAAACCCTAAACCCTAAACCTTGATCCCCGTTTCAGGATCCCCGCCCTCCATTAGTGAAACCCCTCCACCCCCGTTATGATTTGTATTCCCCTTCCCCTCGCAAAAAGTGCCTGGTTGTTAAATTCAGGGTACTTGAACTTGACACAACAGTAAGACATGTGATCCAACGAGGAATTGTCCCACGCTGCTTGTGGTGGCCAGCCAATTGAGTGTGCAGTTTGCACGCGGAGTGGTAGCTCCACCAACTTGAATGCTGGCGGCAGCATCTACTGCGATGACGGGCGCCTCGGTCAGACGCACTGCCCCCAGCTATGCGGGGCGCACATAGCGCATGCGCGGGGAGAAAGGTCCACCAAGTCGGAAGTGTCCGAGTCTTCGTCGAAGACATCCTGTGCGGGGTTGACAATGGGGCCAGTACCTCCTGCACGGTTTCGGGTTTAGGGTTTAGGGTTTGGGGTTTAGGGTCTAGGGTTTAGGGTTTGTGGTTTAGGTTTTAGGTTTTAGGGTTTAGGGCTTAGGGTTCGGGGCCAGTACCTCCTGCAACATTGTGTCCTGCGGTCTTCCCAACCTGCTGAAAAGGGTGATATGGGGCTTTCTAAAGAATTAGGGGTACCTTTTAAGGGTCCCAATAATAAGGATTATAGTATTCTGGGGCCCATATTGGGGTCCCCTTATTTGGGAAACTACCATATACCAGCCCCCTACTAAAACCCTTTGAGAGCAGTTACAGTGAGGTGGAATGTCCTAAAGTTTAGAGTTCTGGCTTTAGGGTCTGGGGGGTTAGGGTAGAGTTAGGGTGTAGGGTTTTAGGGTTGAGGGTTCAGGGCTTTATGTTTTTTGTTTTTTTTAACCAACTCCTCGCACCTTTTCTGATGCTAGCCATGGCTGGGGAGGAAAATGTCATCGCTTGCGTAGTCCCGACATCCCACAGGTACCTTCTGTATTCCCTGCTCCAGGTTTAGGGAGATCCACTAGCCCGTAATGAAGCTTAAACCCTAAACCTACTTTCCCACAATGTCGTAGCACTTCGGGTTAAAGTAGCTCATGATTTTGGGCACGAGGCTTTACAGGAAAGGTTTTTGCTTGCGCGGCTCGGAAGGTTTTCTTGTTCCGAGGTTTAGTGTTCAAGGTTTAGGATACAGATTCAGGGCTTAGGGCTTGGGATGTAGGGTTTAAGGTTACGGGTTTTGGACGTAAGCTTTAGGGCTTGAGGTCTCTGCCTAAACCCTACCTGTTGGTGCTTCCCCTGCAGTCCCTGCAGCTCTGAGCATCGTAAGGTTTAGGGTTTAGGGCTCAGGGTTTAGGGTTTAGTGTTTAGGATTGAGGGTTTAGGGCTTAGGGTTTAGGATTGAGGGTTTAGGGTTTAGGGTTTACGCTGAAATGTGACACAAAATCACAAGGCTTGTGCTCAAAATTCTGAAAAGTGCACCAAGGCTTGCACTCCATGTCTGACACAATTTTAGGGAATATAGGGATAATGGAAAAGAAAATGGAAGCTACTATAATGGGGTTATATAGGGTTTAGGGTTTAGGGTCGATTTTCCCTAAACCCTAAACCTTGGGTCATTCCCCCTTACAGCAACTGTTACCACGATGGGTTATAGGAGTTATAAGAACCCCCTTAATAAGGCCCCTTTAAGGACAGTTACTGGTAGGGTGTACCTGCGGCTCCAATAACCTACAGTTTATTAGTAAGTACCTCTAACCCCGAAACCCTAAACCCTTAATTAGTAGGTATAACCCATAAAACTGTAGACTATTGGGGTTACAGGTAAACCCTAAACCCTTCTCACCTGGGCCCGGGTTTCGGGTCTAAACCCTAAACCCTAAACCCTAAACCCTAAACCCCAAACCCTAGGGTTTAGGGTTTAGGGCTTAGGGTCTCAAGCACATCCTGAGCCGTAAGCCATGGTCCCAAGCCCTAAACTAAGGTAGGTTAGGATGCCCTGCAAAAATCATTTTTGTTGGGCTCTAGAGATGATATATAGCAACTTAGGGTAATGAACATTAGGGTTTAGGGTTCAGGGTTTAGAATATGTTCAAACCTACCCGTTTACAATCCTTCTTCCAATGCTTCAAGTACACCCCTTCCCTTGTCCTAAACCCTAAGCCCAAAACCCTCAGCCCTAAACCTCTAACCTCCAAACCCTAAACCCACTTGCTGGGCCTTCACCATCAAGATCTCCTGCTTCTTCTCCAGCTTCCCTTCTTCTCTTGCTGATGCACAGCAGGTGGCTAGGAGTTCAGGCTTCAACGTTCTAAGGCTTATAGTCCCCCTTAAGTGGATAGAATATGGCTTTGGGTATGTAATAATAAGATCCCCATATACCCCAAATTCTATCTACTTAAGGGGGACTATAATGATAAAGGAATGCAGGTTCTGCGTAAATCTGCGTGTTCGAATCGTGCTTCCTTGACCCTAAACTCTGGACCCTCAACCCTAAACCCAACCCTAAACCCTAAAACTCCTACTGGCATACGCTCCACAGGCTTGGGGAGTGGCACAGATCATCCAACACCTACCTTTAGGGTTTAGGGTTTAGGGTTTAGGGTTTAGGGTGGAGTCAGGGTCTAGGGCCCCAAGGAAATGCCAACCGTCAACCCCAAACCCTCCTGAACCCTGAAAGTGCATAGAAAATGACAAAGGGGCCATGGCGTCCTTATGAGGAAATCTACCGGGAGTTTGAGAAACCCCGGGACCCGTAAACCCTAAACCCTAAAGGGTTTAGGGTTTAGGGTCCGGTTTTGGGGCTTTAGGCTTGCAAGACAAAAAACCAAGCAATTGTAGAGCTAGTCTAAGCGCTGCCATCAAGACAACAACTATGGTTGAAGACAAAACCCTCCTGCACCCCCCCACCACCACCACCGCCACCCCCAAAACCAACCCCAAACCCTGAATTCTGGACACCAAGCCCTAAACTAAGCAAAACCTGGCAATACATGTGCACCCCTCTATAGTTCCCCCCCATGCATCAGGTAAGGCTTCCTACTGGAATCTTTAGGATTTAGGGTTTAAGGCTTTGGGTTTGAATGTAGCACATCAGCATACCGTACCCCTCAACACTCGAGGCCATCAAACAACCCTAAGTCTCCATAGTCAGAAAACATTGGACCTTAATTCTTCAGTCACAGAAGTCTCCAAGCCTAAAAATCGAATATCAACAAAAAAACCGAAACCCTAAACTAGAAAGACCCTTAACCCTTAAGCCTAAACCCTTAAACCCCTAAAACCTAAACCCTAAACCCTAAACTCTACATCCTGAAGCTCCATCGCCGCACGCTCGGATGCACTGGCACACCCAAGGGTTCCGAGGGGCCAGCGCCGAAGCCAGAGTTGCACCGTCTTTCGCCGCGGGACCGCCCGAAGCATAGACACCAAAATAGCTTAGGACATTCGGTTTAGGGTGTAGGATGTGGGGTTTAGGGTTTAAGGTTTAGGCCTAAGGGTGTAGGCTTTAGGGTTGAAGTCTCAGGTTTTAGGACTAAGGTTTCAGGCCCTAAATCTTAGAGGGCTTAAACACCACCACGACTCAGGATCCACCTCAAATAACTCGTCGTTTCAGAGGAGGGCTTAGGGTTTAGAATGGTTTTCCATAAAGAGGGGGCCCTAGTATGGCCGCCAATTTACCCAAATCCATACTCTAGGGACTCCTGTAGGGAATCCTCAAGAAGGAACCTAATTACCTACATTAAACCTCCGAGCCCTAAACCCTAAACCCTAAAACCCTAAACCCTAAACCCTAAAACCCCTAAGCCTAACCCCGCAGGCCCGAGCCCAAACCATAACAGTAAGCCCCTGAATCCTTGACTCTAAGGCCCTCGACCCTAAACCCTGAAGCCTAAATAGGGGAAAGGGTTCGGGCTTTAGGGTTTAGGTTTCAGGGTTCAGGGTATAGGGCCCCACCCCCTCATATCAAATGTTCCCATGAGGGTATATGATAACATGTTGGGAAGAGATTTTAGCGCTTGGGGGCTGGAGGGCTTTGAATTACTTAGGGCTTGAGGTGTATGGTTTGTGGAGTTTAGGGTTCAGGGCTTCAGAAGGTTTTGGGCTTAGGGTTTAGGGCCTAGTGTTCGGGGTTTTGGGTTCAGGGATTATGGTTTGTGGTTTGCGGTCAGGGTTTGGGGTTCAGGGTTCGGGGTATATATGTATATATAGTTTGGATCAAAAACAGGCTAATGCTACTGCCCAAGCCTTCAAATTATACCTGAGCAGCATGCCTGCTTGTGCTCGAGAAGATACCTTAACAAAGGTTGGGTCAATCCCCCACCCGGCAACGGGTACCACAAAGGACTACTGTAGGTATATTACGGCCCTATTAACTCCATATTCCCTAAACCCTAAACCCTACAAACCTAAACCCTAAATCGAGCTATTACCACAGGGGGGATTGACCTAAAACCTAGGGTAGAAGGACACCGGTATAGACGCTCACCAATATTCCCGAACAGCCTTGGGGTGTAGGGTTTAGGGCACAGACCCAAACTCTATCAACCTTAATTCCGGAAGAACCTCTACCTACATCAGCCCTGCACCCTTCTCATATATCTTCCATGTACGCCCTACACCCCCCAAAGCCCAACCAACAACACCCCAGACCTAAAACCCCAAGCCCTAAACCCAAAACCCTAAACCCCCTAAACCCTAAACCCTAAACCCCCCAAACCCTAAACCCTAAACCCCCAAAAACCCTAAACCCTATATACCCTTATATATCCCCTATAGAACCCTTTAAAGGGACCCATTATCCCTATAAAAACCCTAAACCCTACATCGGTCCGAAAGGCGATTCAGGGACACTGCCGCGGTCTGCAGGATTCCCTATCCACCGAATCGGAGCCCGGCCGTCATTCCGTAACACTCTCTTAGGATACCGGGGTTATATTGGGGTATATAGGGTGTATATAGGGGTTATATAGGGGTATATAGGGGTTTCAGGGGTATATAGGGTTTAGGGTTTCAGGGTTTAGGATGTAATTCTTCAGGGTTGAGGGTTTAGGTTTAGGGCGTGGGTTTTAAGGTTTAGGGCTTAGGCTTTATGGTTTAGGTTTTAGGGTCGGGTGTTTAGGGTTCATCTTGGGGCTTAGAGTTTACTACCATTACAGAGGGCGTGTGGAGAGGGCATCATTTTGCTTTCTAGATTCCCCCAAACTTTAAACCCTAAACCTTTCTAGAGTCTGAACAAACCTGAAAGATCCAACCAGTTGTGTATCCATTTCGTCCGGGGGGTCCGGGTCTGCAGTTTGGCGTCGTAATATCGAAGCCTGAGTACTTACCTACGTAAGGTTTAGGTTTAAGGGTTAAGGTTTAGGTTGAAAGGACCATAAAAGGTACAAGCGGGCAGTAAGATATATAAGTTTAGAGTTTGGGCCAATAAAGAAGAATTGGATAGGTGCGCCATGAACAATGCATCCGAACCCTAAACCCTAAACCCTAAACAAGTCTGCCAAGCCATCCCCTAAAAAGCAAAAGCCCCAAAAAACGCAGGTAAGAAAAAACAAATCCATCAAAGTTACGGCAAACCTCCCGGCCTGGACTCAACACACTTTGTATAAACCCTAAACCCTGTAAACCCTATAAGCCCTATAAGCCCTATAAACCGTTTAGGCAAACACTTGCAAGATTGAGTCCGACTATCCGTGTGACACAACCACAAAACATTGTCGTGGCTTCAGGTTTTCCATGTACAACCGCTTGGGGTTTAGGGTTATAAACCCTATGAAAACCCAATAAACCCTGCAAGTAAAATTACTTGGTGCCCTCCATCGCTGCAGGAAATGCAGTACATCGAGCACAATTGCAGCTGCGAATTGGACCAAAAGGCCGGGTGCCTAGGACAGGGTTAGAGTAGCTCCGCTAGTGCCGAGCCATAAGCTCCTGTGTCCTGGGTTGGCCTCCGATTCGTCCATTGCAGAGCCCAACGGCTTTCGTCGTGGGCTCGTGGTGTGATCCAGGGGAACTTCGGCTCCAGTGTGGGGATAGCATTGGAGAACAATGCAGCGAGGCCGGGACAGCCTCGGTGGCCCGCACGAAAGATGGGATTCCCATCTGGGGAGGAGAAGCAGGAACATTTGTTCAGTACGAAGAGGCGGCGCTGTTGTGGGAGCAGTCCCACGTGGGAAAAGAGATACACAGCGGGGCCTCGCTTGGTCCAGGAGCTCACAGGAGCTGCAAAGCGCCTGGTGGCGGGTCAACCTGCCGGATGGGTCGCCTACCGGGGAGGCGTGACCAACCTGATGGATCATCTCAGGAGATCTCTCGGGAAGCCCCGAATAAACGAGGTCACGGACCTTCTGGCCGCCTACTTCAAGGGGACTCGCCGGAAGAGCAGCGAGTCCATGAACGACTACATCACGAGGAAGTTCGAAGCCTACATGCGAGCAGGCCAGGCCATGAAGAGGGTTGCTCCCTTCTATGACTCGGAGCTCACTGAGACGCAAGGAGAGACGAGATCCTGGTCCCGGCGAGCACAGAAGCCAGCAACTGGACATGGGCAAGGTCGAATTCGACCTCTGAGGCTGAGCCTGCAGCTGCAGCCACCACGGACCCGTCGGAAACGACGGCCACGGAGACCGCCAATGAGGGCGGACAGACTCCCGATGCTCAGTGGAGAGCCTCGGCCTGGCAAAGCTGGCAAGGCAGTTGGTCGAACTGGTATGGAGGATGGCAGTGGAACTCCCAATGGCAGGGCAATGCTGGGCCATGGGATTGGTCCTCTTCCGCTTCGACCCACTCCAATCAGGACCCTCAAGGCAGGAGCGCAGAACTGTTGCCTTCCTTCATTCAAGGATGGTACATGCTGGCGGACGCCGGTTTGGACAACAACGAGAAGAACCTCGTGATGACGGCCATCAATGGCAACTTCTCTCCCCAGCGAATTGCGCAGGAACTGCGCAATCAGTTTCTGGAAGGTGAGGTCAAGCGTCGAGATCAACATCGCAAGTTCCAGAGCTACCTCGGCGAGAACCTCGAGGAGACCGAATCCGACCTCGATGTGGCCGGGAACACCATGCAGGAGCTGCTGGAGGACGGGCTCAACGACGAGGGCGCCGCGCTCGTGGTTGAGGCCGAGCAAGAAGCTCAAGAAGCTTTGGCAGCCTTGTTTTAAGCTCGCCGGACCCTCAAAGAAGCGCGTCAGAAGCAGCACCAGGTGAAGCAGAGCCGGCGCTACTACCAGGGTGGCTCGGGCTCAGGACGCGGCTCAGGAGGATCAAGCTCTTCTTTCAAGCCTCGAGATGACAGCCAACTAGGTGCGGACAGCGAGGACATCGAGCAGCCAAATTGTCCTCAGAAGGCCACAGCTGCCCAGGTGGATGCCAGTGGTGGTTCTGGACCAGAACATCACCATGCACCTTTTGTCTGCTTCGCTTAGCTGGACCAGCCTGGAGGACCCGATGTCCTTTA
>CAJNIZ010005315.1:0-19649 GCA_905231905.1 Symbiodinium pilosum
CAATTGATTCCAACGGGATTTTAATTCGATTTTAATTGATTTTAAAAGGAATTTTAATTAAATCTCAATTGATTCTAACGGGATTTTAATTCGATTCTAATTGATTTTAAAAGGAATTTTAATTAAATCTCAATTGATTCTAACGTGATTTTAATTCGATTTTAATTGATTTTAAAAGGAATTGTAATTAAATCTCAATTGATTCTAACGTGATTTTACTTCGACTTTAATTGATTTTAAAAGGAACTGTAATTAAATCTCAATTGATTCTAACGTGATTTTAATTCGATTTTAATTTAATTCCTTTAAAATCAATTCAAAGGAATTTTAATCAAATCTCATTTGATTCTAACGTGATTTTAATTCGATTTTAATTGATTTTAAAAGGAATTGTACTTAAATCTCAATTGATTCTAACGTAATTTTAATTCGATTCTAATTGATTTTAAAAGGAATTTTAGTTAAATCTCAATTGATTCGAACGGGGTTTTAATTCGATTTTAATTGATTCTAAAAGGAATTTTAATTAAATCTCAATTGATCCTAACGTGATTTTAATTCGATTCTCATTGATTTTCAAATGAATTTTAATTAAATCTCATTTGATTCTAACGTGATTTTAATTCGATTTTAATTGATTTTAAAAGGATTTTAAAGGCGGCCCTACTAAATTCTTTCAATAAATATTCCCCCTAATAATAAATAAATTCTGACTCCCTGGATTATTTATTATTACCGGGGGGGAGGGGGGGAGGGGGGGGGGACGTCATTTATTATTAGGGGGAAGGGATTAAACTACAAGTGGAACCCCTATGTCACTGTTAAGGGCCCCTTAATAAGGCTACTATTGACAGTAGTGCATAGTGGATTAAACTATCAGGGTACAGCGTCAGGCGTGACCTATCATCTTGCTCTTTTGATTTTTTGTTCATGACAGGACAATCTCCGCAAGATCAGAAGTGGCTTGTGTTATATATATGTATGTACACACGGGTGCGTGAAGGTTTTCTTATAGAAGGGTATATAGGGTTTCTGGCTTCGGGTTTAGGGTTTAGGGTTTCACTAAATCAGGGGTGCCATTTTCGGGGTGCCCAGAACAAGAATTCTGGTCTTTGGGGGCCTATATTGGGTTCCCCCTGTTTTGGGAAACTGCCAAATAGCCCGAAACCCATGACAGTTGAAAGTCTGCAGCCCGACACCTCGGCCCCCTAAACCCAAAACCGCAACCCCTGAAACCCAAAACCCTGAAACAAACCCTGAACACTGAAATCCTCAACCGCGAACTTTAGCCCACCGGCCTTTGGGGGCCCGTCGCTGCCTTTTTCTACGATCTACTTGGACAGGCAGAGTCGGGGTGATTTCGTAAGAAAGTTAAAAATGATTTAATGCACACCCTAAACCCTAAAACGCATGACTGGGGGTTTTTTTATGGCTTAGACCTGGACTCTTGCCGTCCTTCCGTGTCGGGGGTCTGTCCTACATTTGTTCAGAGTACATCTCCAAGGAGGTGCGACATCCAGAGTCAAGGTAGGTTTAGGGTTTAGGGTTTAGTTTTTAGGGTTTAGGGTTTAAATAACCCTAAACCTGAAACCCTAAAACCTTAGCTCTTAAACCCTGAATGCTGAACCTTGAAACCAAGAACCCTCAAACCGCAAACCTTTACAATATGAACCCTAAAACCCTAACAAAAACAAAACCTTAAGCCCAAACGCCAAAACCCTAAAGCCTTCAAACCCCAAACCCTTAAACCCTCAAACCGTTAAACCCTTAAACCCCAAACCTTTATGAAACCTAAAACCCTTAAACCCAAAACCCTTGAACCCTAAAACCCTCAAACCATAAATCATGTTAATAGCAGGAGGTGCAAGGCATAGCTCTTTGTGTGCTTTAGAGGCCCCAATAATGACCAATAGGTTGTAAGGGTTTGAAGGTTTAGGGTTTTAGGGTTTTAGCGTTTAAGGTTCAAGGGCTTCGGGAGTTGGGTTTATGGATTAGGGTTTGATGGTTTAGGGTTTAGGGTTTAGGGATAGTGCCCCTTAGGATGGAGAACCAAATGGAAAAGAACATGAAAAATGAAGCTGGGGTGTTATAGGGGTGATTTCCACCAGTATTGGCAACTATTTAAGCACCTGTAGTAAGGTTTAAGGCTTGAGCGGCGCTTGGGGCTTAAGGTTTAGGGATTCAGCGCTTGGGGATGTAGGGTTTGCGGAGTCAGAACTTATGTATCTGGAGTTTGGGCATTGAACATTAAGGAATGGAGAATTGAAGGATGTAGGCATCAAATTACCCTAGACCCTAAACCCTCATGTAACTCATGGCTTGGGTCCCTGACCTCTATCTAGTAATGTCCTAGCCAAGAACTTCGCTTCCCCCAACATTCCCACACTATGGTGGATGGCAGAACTCCTGCATGATCGTAAGTACCCTACCTTCGGGTTTAGGGTTTAGGGAAACTTTGGTAGTACGGTATAATAACTAGGGTCCTGCAGATTTCTAGCACCAACAGTCGGAGGCTTGCGTCCGAGTAGGGTCTATCGTGACATTTCCAAGGTTCGAGGTTGGGCAGCGGATGCTTGAAGCTCTCAAAACAAACTCGAGTAATCAGGGAAGACTTAGATGTGTGCTCTTTCTGATGGTAGTCCCTGTTGGGCCTAGCAGTAGCGCATAATGCACAAGAGCGAACTCATTACATCTCATTGCATCGGAGCTTGTACGCAAAGCGTGGGATCAGCCTTCGTTTGGCCGCGGAGCCCCCGCGCTACAAATGAGGTGCTCCGGAAGCAGAAGGAAGAGAATGATGCCGACACAATGCCACGAGCTTCTTAAATAAGGGGAGGTCCCTGAGTACCCTACAGACAAATAGACAAACATACAAACAAGTAGATAGATAGAAAGATAGGTAGATAAGTAGATCGGTAAGTGCTTGCGCAGTTGCGCAATCAGATGGAAAAACATTAGATAGAACTGGCATTCAACCCATTATTAGCAAATTGCAGGGTCCCCCGCCTAGGTTTCCGCAGGGTACCATGTGACAGCAGGTAGAACATGTTTGGAACTAGAACCCCACAAGATAATATGTACCAGAAGCTCGTCTAATATACGATAACATACTATAATATAACTGTTATATAGTACAAACTACAATACTGCACTATATAGTGCGCTATCATATACTTTAATACGCTACCAGAATCTGCAACACCCTGAGCACCCCTGAATACCCTGCTGGATGCACTCACGGATCCCGCACAGCTTCAAAGTCCGGGTGCCCAACCCGAACCTTTCGGGTTCTTAGTAGGGATTTAAGGTTTAGGGTGTAGGGAATATGGGAATGTGTTCTATAGGCATTTGTATGGGGGTGAGTAGGGAATATGATTCCTATATAACCCCCAAGGGGGCTAAGCTTACTGGTGGCTGCTAGAGAACAAGGGAATATATAGGGATGATAATCCCTCATTCCCTAATAAGAACCAGCAAGTCATTCCTAAGCCTTCTAACCGTCCTTAAAGTTCTGCTCTTTCTTCAGGTACTACTGCTACTGCTAATGCTGCGGCTATGGCTACTGCGAGTGCTACTGCTATCGCTGCTGCTGCTACTACTAGACACCGTGCAGCAGCCCCGATGAATGCAGTCGGCAAGGAAAATCTGAGCTTCTGACGGGACGTTTCGGGCAGTTTCCTCATGGAGGACCCGGACCTGAGAAAGCACGGGTTTAAGGATCTTAGAGCTTTAAGGCTTAGGGTTTTGGGCACGTGCGAACCCTTGAGAAGGAGCGACCATCTGAAGATTCACACGTTGGCTGTGAGGCTTTGTTGGATGGCAGCTAATGATGTGCTGTGTCTGTAAAATGCCTGTGCTTCATCAAGCAGCATGCCAAAAAGGGACGAGCATAAACCTGAGTTGCGACCCATGAACTTCCTGTCAAAACAAAGCATGCTGGTTGGGGATCCCAACCCAGCTGAAGATTCACAAGTCATTTGCAACGCCTTGCAGGATAGTGACATTCTTTTTATTGCCTGCCTTCCATAAAGTAGCCAAGAGGTGGGGAGGGGGGGGCATGTAACTTACCCAAGCATTTGCAAGCTTCGCGATTCTGAGCCCATCAGATGATTCTTTCCTACCTGTAGGAAAGTAGCTAGGGGTTTCCCAAAATTAGCACTACCACTTTGGGGGTCCCCATGATAAGGATTCTAGTATCTTGGGGTCTATATTGGGGTCTTCCTATTTAGGGAAACTACCAAATAGGGAATGGAGTAGTGTTTTTTGTGGTTAAAACCTAGTAAGAAAAAATTCCTCATATAAAATACTATACCCCAAAAAGGAAGATATAATCTTACTCTATATTGGGTACCATATAGTATCCCCAAATTAAATACTACCCTCATAACCCCTATATAATCCCAGTTTCCATTTCATTTTCCATTTCATTTTCCATTTCATTTTTCATTTTCTTTTCCATTTGATTCTCCATTATAGGGCCGTAGTATTTCATTTGGGGATATTATGGTACCCAATAATATGGGGTTTTAAACCCTATATTATTGGGTACCATAATATCCCCAAATGAAATACTACTAAACCCTAAACCCTAAACCCCTAAACCCTAAACCCCTAAACCCTATAATGGGTACCATAGTATCCCCAAATTGAATACTACTCAATTGCGGATCAGGGTATGAAGCCGCGGACAGCAGATCACGAGAGGAGCGGGGGCCAGACGATCATACGAGCAAGTGAGCAGGGTTTAGGGTTTAGGGACTAGGGTTTAGGGTTTACGGCTTGGGGAACAAAAACCCTGGGCTTCATTCCTCTCGACCCCGAAACCTTTGAATCCTCAAACCCTAAACCCTGAGCCCTTACACCTGTAAAACCAAAACCTTTTGAACCCTTTGGCTCTAAACATCAACCCTCTAGCCAATATACTCTCGAACCCCTAAACCCTTCTTCCAACCTGAATCCTCAAACAGCTACAGCACATCCTGAGGCCCTTACACCTCGAACCCCCCGAAGCCCTTCCCCACTCGCCTAAACCCAAAATCCTTAGACCCTCACAAGCCCTTCAACACTAACACCCTCGAACCCCAAAGCCCTTACGCGTGCCAAGGAGACAAGCCGAGCCCCCAGCGAGGGCTGCAAAGGCGAATCACTTGGTACTGACGCTCTGTGCTGGAGACCTTAGGTTTCGGGGTTTAGGGTTTAGGGCTTAGGGGGTCCTTGCCAAGAGGTTATGTAGGCTTAGGGTTTAAGGTTGAGGTGCTTGGGGTTTAGGGCTGGGTATAGGAATTAAGGTGTAGGGTTTAAGGGCTTAGGGTCGAGGGTACCGGGTTGATGATGAGTCAACATAAGTTGTGGTGCTCAAGGGATGTAGGATCCAGGGATAAGGGCGTGGAGGGTTTCGGCTTATGGCCACAGACTTATGGGGACATGGGTGAAGAATAGAGAAACATATGGGGAAATGGATTCAGGCGTCGCTGTAAAGAGCTAGAGGTATGGAGATACATATACGTAGATTTTGATGTGTAGTCATGTGTCTGCAGTGTTTAGGGTTTAGGGGTTAGAGTCCCTTTTGAAGAGCATCGTGGGAATTCTAATGGGCAAGCAGTATAGCATTGCTGAAGCGCCTGACGGGGTTCTAGGCGGCATATAGGTATGACAAGGGTGTTATATGAGCTATAATCTAAACTCCGAGAATCTCCCTCAATAGCCCCTATAGTAGTCCCATGTCTAATTCCTATATAGCCCCCATTAAGGAGTTTAGACCATAGTTCATATAATAAATATGTAGGGAGATCTAACTTCGAATGGGGTTAGCGCAGAACAAAAAGAAAAGAACGTGGACAATTAACAATCGAAATCGGGACTACATAAGCCCCGGACCAAGTTTGAATATAGTATATCCCTTAATAGGTCCCCCCCAAACCCTATATAGCCCCCCTAACCTAAATTTAGTCCGTAGCTCACATACTTTAGGGCATTAAGTTTACTAGGAGGCGCCTCGGTAGTTAGAAGTGGATTTATAGTTTCTTTGCAGTAAGTCTAGCTACCTTGGTTACAGGCCCACTTCTAAAACACCCATGACTCATCAAGCCGGGACTTTCCATATGACTGTCAGAAGTCATATAGTTCCCCTTAAGTAGATAGAATGTGGCTTTGGGTATATTATAATAAGGTCCCCATGTAATTACCCCATATTCTATCTACTGAAAGGGGACTATAACCATACTCTGCTTGTTTTGGATGGGTTGGGATTGAGATGTAGCTTCGCCGAATTTTCTTGGAGGTTCATGCGCAACTGCCTGTACGGTTGTAAGCTATAGGCAGACCGGGTATTGCGTGCGCAAGTAAGTCCTTAAGACCGAGCAATAAAGAATGCCGGACGCTGTAGGAGGTTGTAGGTCAACAAACTAATGGACTCTAAACTTGATCAGCTGACTTGCCTACAATTTCTGTACTTAACAAGATACATTCGCCCATTTCCTGCTGAGTCATGGCTGAACCCCTAAGCCACAAACTCTGAATGCTTAACCGTTTAGCCCTGCGCACAACAGAATACATCTTTTTACTTTAGGCTTCTATCCCAAAATACCGAATCCATCACTCATGGCATCAAGTCCTGCAAAACCAAAATCAAACCACGACCCCCGCCCTACCGACATGGCACAGCAGAGACCAATCCCAAACTCTGCAACCAGCCGACCGCGTTTGTACTGCCCTCACCTTTTGAATCGTGAGCTATATAAAAGTAGTTTTCATAAATAGGGGGACCCCAATATACACCCCAAAATGGGGGAGCCCTCTGAGACCTGAATCCAGAATCATTCGGCACCTGGACGCAGAGCTAGGGTTACTTCGGGGCTCTATTGGGGAAACCCGTTTAGGGTCTAGATCTGGGAAGTACAACCCCAAATCGTATTTGAAGGAGCAAAGGACTGAGTACGTAGGTTGTCTCAAGAGGGCTTTTGGTTCCCTGATGAGGGCTTGCCAGCATAAAATTACACGGTTTAGGGCTTAGCGTTTGTTCCCTACAAGGAAGGCCTGCGCCTCGAAATGAGCATAGTCTAGACTCCTAGTAAACTCCTTAATAAGCTCTATACTAGTCTCATATATAGCCCTCTATGTAATCCCCCGTTTCAGGAGTTTAGAACCTAGACCCAGAACCCTAAGCCCTAAGCCCTATACACCCTAAAGGGTAATAAGGGGGATACTAGGAGTTTAGACTATCCCTAAATCTCAACCCTAAACCCTAAACCCTAAACTTTAGACTATAGCCCAAATGGTCTTCTGAGGCAGTAGCCCGCGCTCAACGCAAGCGAGCCCTGGTCAGCAGGATCCTTGGTCCGCAAGGTTTAGGGTCTATATACATATATATATATACATATTAGAGCTTGAGGCTCAGGATTTTTCTTTTGTTAGCTGAAAGTCTTGGTTTTGGGGCTTGGGGTTCAACAGGTGTTAGCGTTCCAAAGGATGTCCTGAAACAGTACCCCCCGGAAGGGTTTAGGGTTTCTGGTTTAGGGATCAGGGTTCAGGGTTTAAGATTTAGGGTTTAGGGTTTAGGGCAGCTAAAGCATTTTCTGGCTGGCAGATGAAGGGCTCAGGCTAGGGTTTAGGGGTTAGGGTTTTAGGGTTTAGGGTTTGGGGCCCATGGCTACCATCAGGGCTCAGGGCATAAGCGCGTGGGTTTAAGATTTATGCTGCCTTTTTGTTGCTTCCATGCTGCACGCAAGAGTTGCACTTGAAACCATTGCTTGCAAAAATGGGCATGACTGGCATGACTTGTAGTTATGACTTGCCGTCCGTTTTAAGTAGATAGAATATGGCTTTGGGTATATTATAATAAGCTCTCCATGTACCCCATATTCTATCTACTTAAAGGGGACTATAGACCCTAAACCCTAAACCCCAGATTCTATCTACTTAACGGGGACTATAGGCTTCACCCAAGAATCCTAACATGGGATCCTAAGTAAGCCATGATGCGCCTTCCTAAACTCAGGATGACGTCAGGGTTTAGGGTTTTGGATTTGGGAATAAGCCAATAATATCAGTAGTAAGAAGTAGAAAAAGAATAGTATAGTAATGCTAAAAGTAAATGATAGTAGTAGAAATGATAATATTAGGAAGGAATATTAATAGTAACAATAACAGTGATAAATCATAATAGCAATAATCATAGTAACAAATAATAACAGAACAATAATAGTAATAGAATAAAAAAAGTAATACTAATGAATAGTAATAGTAATATGCAACAAGAATAGTAATAGTACCACATAAATAATAGTAGCAATAGTAGTACGAGTAATAATAGTAGTCTCCCTGTAGCTGTCATTGTTTAAGGATACCAAGGGGGATACTAAGAGTTTAGACTATAGCTCAAATGGACTAAGCAAGTAGAAGCTGCCTTGCATGTAAAATTGCCTTAGACCCTGTCTCCAAACGCCAAGGGTCTCTCGGACCCACAGCACCTGAAGATTCCAAGCCTTAAATTAAACGCTGAGGCGACAAGGTCCGCGCAGCTTAAGCTCAGCAAAAACAAACGCCCTAAAAAGAAGCCCTTGAGATTTAGGGAAAGCCCATGTGCAAGAAAATGGCCCCAGTCCAGTCGTCAGGGCTGTCCAAATCATCGTCAATTGGCGGGTCATACCTTGAAAAGATTCAGGGTTTAGGGGCATACTTCGAACAAAACATGTTTGCATGAGCATGCGTAGAAGCTTGTAATTGTCTTCCCATAGTCTCGAGAACCTTCGGATCTTTTGCTTGCACCTCGAATAACCAATGTACCTACGTATATAAAAGAGGGTGTTGTACCTGGTACTTTCTGCAGCTTCAGCCGTCTTGAGAAGTCAGGGATACTACTCTTGGTGAGGTTTTAGGGTTTAGCTTGGGTAGGATGAAAGGAAGACGGCCTTTATTTCAAGGTATTCAGTAGGGTTTGCTGTAATGCTGCTGGGACTTGGCGCAGGAGCACGTATTGCCGAGTAGCACTGTGCGGTGCGACATGATGCTACGGCCCAATTGAGTAGCGTTTTTTGGTGGTTGAACCTAGTAAGATGATATTCCTTATATAATATACTATACCCAAAAGGAGGATATAATCTTACTCCATATTGGGTACCATAGTACCCCCAAATAAAATGCTACCCAACCATGGCTGGCCAGCTCATACACTCACACGCCCCGCGCCCTGTCAGGTGGCCAATGCTACCCAAACCTTTCCTCTGAGAGAGCTAAATACAAGTAGGCTGATCTGGGTCAAGAACACAACCACATTTCCCTAAATTTTTGCCCCTAAATTCTCGCAGAGCCGCATTGATTTTTTGGGACGCCCCGCAAGGTCCTTGAGAGGCCCATGGGGCTCTGGAACTTGGAGCGCCCCGAGGACCCGAGGACCTTGGGTGGCGCCTGGAAAATCCTTGAAAGCTCCCCTGAGTGACCTTACGAGTTTTTCGGCCCTTGCCACCGTGGCAAGGAAACAGCTTCCAGTATACTACCCAGAGAGACCAATACCCCTTCATTCAGAAATGTACCTTAGAGTATGACTTCAGTAATATGCTTCAATCATATCAGGAATCCTCATATGACGTAAGGAATGTTCCTAATTAAACGGGTATTGGGCCCTCTGGGTACCCGTCCCATGGGCATGGGATGTAGGCCATCTGAGGTTGATATAAGCGCTGCCCAGCATCGTAGCTGTTCGGTCTAAGGCTTGAGTTTAGGATTTAGGGTTGGGGGTTCAGGGCTTAAGATTGATGATTTATGCTTCAAGCATGGGTTGCAACTTAGTTTCAAGGGTCACAGTGTACTCGTTGCAGATCGCGCATGTGTCCTCTTGGTATACTTGGGAGGGTATCCCCAGAACCGTGAGCCCAAACTGTGGAAAAGGACTTGCCCCCAGCCGAAGAAGCCGTGCCAGACGCAACGCGCACGGATTCATGCTGTTGCTGCATCCAGCGTGAGGAATATGGAACAATGTAAGGCTCAAGGCGGAGTCAAGATGCCGTTTACGTGTACATATTTGGGGGAGTTATGTAGGGTTTTGTGGTGTTTCACCGGCTAGTATCTAGGAGATATAAATGTATATAGATAGATATGGATATGGATATGAGTACATTGTTGGAGGACACTGAGAGGTGGTCCCTGAACCCCCAGTCTGAAGTGAGCTCCGAACCGTAACACCCTCAACCCTGTACCGTTAGAGCACCTAATCTGGACCCAGCATCTCTTGAATCCCAAAACCCTGACGTTCAGAACCCTTTGCCCGCAAAACCCTAAGCACCTTCAAGCACAACAACCTCAACAACCTTGCCACACCCTGAACACTAAACGAAAAAGCTTAGACCCATGTATCCTTGGGATAAGACTTGCCACCCCCCCTTGCGGAACCCTGTATGTACACACACAGATAGAGAGAGAGAGAGAGAGGGAGAGAGAGAGAGAGAGATAGAGTCCATACTTACAAAAGCTGCAGTATTGGGGGTTATATAGAGGTTATATAGGGATAATGGAAAAGAACATGGTAACCACAAAAATGGAACAACAAATGGAAAAGAAAATGGAAAATGAAATTGCCTCTATACGCCCTAAAGTTGCTGTCGGGCGACATCAGCGCCAAAGCACCGGGTGGGAATTCACCAGCATCGTCCTCCATGGCTGGCTAGATTGGCTTCGGAATTCCGCGGGTCCAGGTACGACGTCATACGTAATGTGGCCCCTACATAGGGGCAATTTGAGACCTACCCTGATCCCTAAACCCTAAACCCTGAACCCTAAACCCTGAGCCCTAAACCCTGAACCCTAAATTCTGCTCGGGTTCATGGCTAAGCGAACATTAGGGCTCAGAAAATGGGAATATGGTGTTGAGGTAATAATTGGGGGCGGTCTAGGGCTAGGGTTTGGGGTTCAGGGTTTAGGCTTCAGACTAAGGACTCCAGTGTGGAACTACGAGTATGGGGCGCGAAGTATGGGATCTTAATACTGGAGTGCCTGATATACCTTTTCTATATCCTGTAAACCGAAAGCAAAATGAATGACTGGCTTGAAATACCAGGCTGTATACTCACCACCCTTTCTATTCAACCACCCCACTATCAGGGGGAGAGGATTACCTCTTGTCGGTATTCTAGTAAGAACCATCACGCAAAAACATGCCAAACCCCAAAAACGAGGCACCCGACCTCGCCTTGATCTACCACCCCCCAAAACAAAGGGTTTAGGCTTCAGGGCTTAGGGTCCCAAATCCCAAAAAGAACGTAAACCCAAGCCACCAGCCCTCAACTGCCAGGCCTAAACTCAACATACTACAGGGGCCTGAATAGTTACCAATATTATTTTGACGTCCATTTGAGGTACCATAGACCATAATCATATAAAGAATATGGAACCAGAATATTGGTAATTATATAGCAATTATTTAGGCCCCTATATATATTAGCAAAAATTGCGGCTCCTCTCCGCTCATGCTGAAGTGGAGTGGTGCTTGCGCAGGATCGTATAAGAAAGGGTTCACGTACATCCTGGGGCGAACTCGGCTGGCAGGGCGCTTAGGGTTTGAAGTATTCAGAAATCAAGGAGACTCAAACTCAAGAGAGAATGGAGCAAGAAATGCAAACTGGCTTGGCCTTTTTAGGGTCGATAGGGTTCGAGGGGCTAAGCTTCAGGGGTTTCTTGGTGGTGCTTAAGGGGAAGTGGGGGAGCAAATTACACACAGGTGCTGCTTTAGGGCGTTACACTATTTCTAAGACCAGCTGTAATAAACTGTAGTAAGAATAACAGTACTAGTAAGAGTAATTAGAAATATCAACGGTGATAGTGAATAATAATCGTAATAATAAAACAAGAAAAATCATGACTTTCGGGTTCCACGGCTCGTTCCCCTCTTAAGCAAGCAGGCTTGAAGCCATGAACGGCACCTTACACTTCGCCAAGTGCAAATCTTGCGAAGTGGTTTGGGGTTTAGGGTTTAGGGTTTAGGGTAATTGAAGGCCTGAGTAAAGAGAATGAGGCTTGCAGTATAGTATATGAAACTTTCGGGGGCTAATTTGTGCAAAGCTAGCTTCTACAGTCTCTAAGCCCTAAACCCTGCTAGTCTTAGCCAAGGCGAGTTCAGATCTTGGGGTTGAGTTGAGGCGTCTAAAATCCGGGACTCACCCTCTGCACATAAGTCCTTGAAACGATGCACTATCCCTAAAGGCCAAAATACCACAATAATAGGGGTTCTAGCCCGCAAGGCTCTAATCTGAACGGCATTGGTACATAAGCCAGGGTTTAGGGTTCAGGGTTTGGGTAATTGGAGCCTTCGAGTACAGAATAACTGTGGTCATGCAGGGCTTTGCTCATCAAGCTTGTCAAATCCGCAAGCCGCATTGCTGCCTTCAGCAGGAGGAGGTTCCCTAACCCCTACACCCTAAATCTTAAACCCTAAACCCTAAACCCTAACCTAACCCTGAAGAGCCTGCAGGAGCTGAGAGCTGCTCAGGATACCTGTATACCTTGGGTTGGGCCCCCACCCACTAATAGTTGTATAGGGTTTAGGGTTTAGGGTTTAGGAATATATAAGGACCCGTATATAATTACCATTACCTTTTGGGGTCACTATTAGTGGGTGGGGGCCCAACCTAATGTATACCTTGTGTACTTGCCGTCATATGCGAAGGATGGGCGTGCTTCTGCAGCATCAGTTCCCGGAGACTCCAATATATAGATATCTCAAAACATTGAGATCTCAAAACATTGCAACCGTCCCCAAAGAAGCGACCACTAATTTCTAGAAAGCCCCGTACCCCCCCTAGAATTCCGCTAAATTGAAGGAGTTTGAAGATGATTCAGGCTAATTAAATTGGGAACCTAGCCAGGCATGACTACAGGATAGAGCACCCTTAGGGTTCATTATGATATACTATAGTATATTGGTGAAAGATTGGGATAATGAAGAAGAAAATGGAAAATCGGCTCAGAGAACTTTTGTCCAGCGTTGGCTCATCAATAACACGCAGCCTGCTCTTAGGGAGTCCTCCTTGGTACCAGGGATTTAGGGTCTAGGGTTTCGGGGTCTGCCTTTGTACCCTTAGGGCTTGTACCCTTGGGTTGGGATCCGTAACCATGGAATCTGACCCTTCATCAAGGCACTTGCCCAAGGTTACGCACCATGAGGTCAGAAACTTAAAGCATCCATGCTTTGATCCGTCTCATATAGCCCAAGGTCATAGCCAAGGACCATAAACCTCAAACCTCAGGCTTCGAAAGAAGGGATGGCCTGAAGACCAAGCTATCGGAAGCTTCTTTCCTGGCACTGGTACAGTCCAGAACCCTACAACAATGTTACAACAAATCTCAACCCGTAACACTCAAACCTGTAGAAGAGCAAGAAGAAAATTAAGCCAGTAGCTCTAAACCTGAACTGAAACCTGAAACCCTAAACACTAATCCAAAGTGCGGACCTTGAAGCCCTGAACTCTGAAACCCTTGACCTTGAATTGTAGCAGCTGGCTATCTAAACCCTGAGCCCTAAACCCTAAACCCTAAACACCCCAAAACCCCAAAACCCTAAATCCTAAATCCAGCTTCCTGCAGCCATGGTGCTGTGCATTCCCAAATGCGCTGAGGCCGCTGAAGTCCTTGCGTGCAGGGAAGATTTTGGGCTTAGGGTTATGTCTTTAGGGTATAGGGTTATGGGTTTAGGTTATAGGGTTTAGGGTTTAGGATTTAGGGTTTAGGGGCCCTTAGGGATGAAAAGGGACATATCTTGGGGATTGTGGAGACCCCCACTACCTATTGTGTAGGGATAACTTTGAGAAACCGTCATGGGCGACGGGTATTCTATCCCTAGGGCTCCGAATGGCCTCAAGTAGGTAGCTTTCATCCGTTTCTGGCCCCAAAGTAGACTCACGGCCTAGGGTAAGGTGTTGCATAGCTGGAAATGGAGTTTACAAGTCCCAGCCAACCCAACCCCAAAGGGATCTGAACAGTAGATGTCTTGAGTGGCAATAGCATGGGTAGTTAGGTAGAGCATGACATTTAATTTTTAATCTTACGTTCTCTTTGGGGCCGGGTGTTTAAGGCCGCAGAAACTTGGAGAATTGTCCCCTCAAACCCTAAACCCTAAACCCCTAAACCCCTAAACCCTAAACCCTAACCCCTAAACCCTAAACCCCTAAACCCTAAACCCAGGAGCAAACTCAGGCTCACAGAGGTGCTACCGTTTCCCTGCTGCATTGCTACTCAGGAACCCTAGACCCTAAACCCAAGGGATCCAAACAGCCCAATGTAGGTAATATTTACAGATGTTGGGGTGCAATGTAGGTATTATTTGCATACTTGGATCCCTAGGGTAGGGGCCTGAATGATTACCAATATCATCTTGAAGCCTATTCGAAGTACCCTATTCAATAAGGTATACGGTGTACAAGGAATCCAGAACGAGAATGTTGGTGATTAGTTAGGCCCCCAAGAGTAGATGGAATCCAGCAAAACAACTCAGAAGTACAGCAGCAGTCATAATCGAAATCTCGCAGCCAGAACATGCAAAGCCTGCAGTCGTAAACAACGCTGCATGTCTGCTAGAACTACTTGCAAGTGCCAGGAGTATACAACACAGCAGACCTTCAATTTTGAAGCGACCATGGTCTTGGAGGGTGTGATGGTTTGACGCTAATGCAGTATAGCCCCAAGATGGAGGCACCGGTGGGGATTTGGACGCCTGCTGACCCTGCTACTTATGGGATGAATTTCTCCACAGTTCCTCACGCAAAAACCTCTAATCCCTAACTTTCTGGATCACTGGCCATTGCCTGGCATAGCCCCTACCTTGTACCTTAACTTCCCGCCCCAGACTTGACCCTTCAAAACGCGAACTTGAAAACAAATGGCTCATGCATTTACATATCATAGGCTTCTTTCATAACCAAAAGAACGCCGATGAAGATTACTGCCCCTTGAAAAAGCACCTACATAGGTTCAATGTTACTTGGTGGAAGATACTGAAGCCCACGCATGTATGTTGCCTCATGTGATTCAGAGCTACCTAAGCCCTAAACCCCAACCCCCTACACCCTGTGATCCCCTTTGCAAACTTTGCCGAAATCTGCCCTTAAAACATCGTGCGAAAAAGCTGTGTTGACAGTCAAGGGATGCCACAGCCCTACACCAAATCCCTGGAAACAGCGTCATAAGCCAAAATGTAAAGGACTGAATCATCGAGTCAACTCTCATGCTTTAAAACCTTGCTTTACTTCATTACAGCTGATGTACCCCAAAGCCAGCTTCAAATAATCTTGGCCCCAAACTTAGGCCCAAACCACCATTACCTCACTGCAAGACAAACCTAAACCCCACGGGCCTCTTCACTCAGCTTAGGGCAGCAAGCATTTGAAACGGCGCATCGGTGCAGCATCAAGGCTCCTAGCAATCGTGCCCCTAGGCCCTGGGTACGCTGACCTTTCATTCACGCAAAGGTCTCCTCATACTGAAGGTTTTCTGATATGTGCTGCAACGTGTTAAGCTCCGGAAAAATTAAGCGTCAACCAGTATTAACAACCGTGCCGAAAGAATGTATGTGCCCCAGACCTTTTGACAGGGTTCTGGGGATACTATGGTACCCAATAATGGAGAATGAAATGGAAAAGACAATGGAA
The DNA here is from genome assembly GCA_905231905.1 of Symbiodinium pilosum. Lineage (NCBI taxonomy): Eukaryota > Dinophyceae > Suessiales > Symbiodiniaceae > Symbiodinium > Symbiodinium pilosum. Next base: position 15,633 of record CAJNIZ010005315.1, read on the forward strand.
ACTGGGGTTATATAATACAGTCTAGGGGCCAGGGCCCAGGCCTAGGGTTGTTGGGGATTTGCTTGGCTCAAGTCAAGCAAGCCCGTTCATACGCCGCGATGCTTGAAACCAAAACACCCGTCTGCCAGCAAGTCGGCATCAACTTCGGTAGCTTCTTCAGATTAATTTTCTAAAGCGAAACGACCCGGAAAAAACGCTGTGCTGAAAAGGATGGATGCATGCCTACTCTTGGACACAAATCCCACATACCGAGCCGAAACTCAAAACCCTTCTCAGCAATTGCTGTTTGGCTTGGCTCCTTCTCCCTTACCAGCTACCCACAATGCATCTTCAGAGTCACAGAAGCCGCTTTGTAGAACTCGCTTAACCCTAAACCCTACGCCCTAAACCCTAAACCCTGAACCCTAAACCCTAAACCCTAAAAACCTAAACCCTGAACCCTAAACCGCTTAAAAAGTCACTGTGATGGGGAATGACCCCATGATTGGCATCTGCGCCATCTTCACCTCGAGCTCCTCAAGCCTAAACTTTGGGTACTGCCCCCCCTCAGTAACAGGGGTTTAGGGTTTAGGATAATAATTATGATATGGTTATATATAGCCCTTAATAGGACCCCTAGTATAGACTGTTACTGGGGGGGCAGTACCCAACCTAAACTTTAAAGCTGAAGCCCGAAACAAAAGGCTTCTCCCTGTAACAGGCATAAATCCTCCGCTTTACATCCTACGCATTATGCTCAAGCCTTAGCCCCGAACTCCTACAGCACTTGAAAAGCCCAGCCCCGAAGCCTTAACGCCTCCACTTTAGCTGACCATTCAGGGGAAGACTACGAAGCCGTAGGGAGCTGAACCAGAAATCCTAGACCCCCAAAAAACATTGAAATCTCAAACCCGATGGAGCCCTAAACTGAAGCTTTGGGAATCAAAAGCCTACATCCGCTCCCATCCACCCAATGCCTTGGCCGGTGGACTTTGCCCAGACCGTGGTGCCGATTACTTGACTTCTGTCAGATGGCTGCGGAAAAGCTCAGCGTCCAGTAAAACCAACCCAAGCCCCAAACCACGTGGCTTAGGGCTTCGGTGCAAATATGGAAGAGTCCACAAGTTAGGGTCCGTGTTTTTAAGGGATTTCTCAGATAGACCTACCATTCGTGGCCGTAAGGATGCAAGGGAATCATGCAAAGACGTCTGGCCTCCGACCTCAATCTCCAAAATCCAAACAGCCCTGCTATGTAGGTGATATCTATGTACAGACCTTTGGGCTCAATGGAGTTATAATTATAACATATACATATATACATATATTTTTAAAATCCCAAGCACAAGGAAATCCCTAAATGAGCTCTAGTCTAAACTCCTAGTATCCCCCTTAATAAACCCTACAGTAGTCCCCTATATAATTCCCTATATATAACCCCCATTTAAGGAGTTTAGACTATTGCTCAAAGGGCAACCTCTTCCAGGAGGTCGGCGGGCGAAAGGTTCAGCACAGAGTGCACAGAGCGCAACCTCGGAGCAAGGAGTTGTGGTTTCGGATTTATGAAGGACTAAGGGTTTAGGGTTTAGGATGTAGGGTTTAGGGTTAAGGGTTTCGGATTTATGAGGGGTTCAGGGCTTACGGTTTCGGAGTTGGGGGTGCCCTAAAATTGGGGGGGTACCTTTTTGCGGGTACCCCTTAATAAGGAATATGATATTTGGGGTCTATATTGGGGTCCCCTTATTTAGTGAAACTACCATGTATAAGGTTTAGGGTTAAAAAAGCTGGAAATGGTTGGTCCGACTTAAGAGTTTAAGCAGCTATGGATAAGGTGTCCGGGTTTTGGAACTGGGGCTCGGGTGAAGAGTTGTTACAAGCTATTGAGCTTTAAGGTTTGATACGATCTATTTCCAATAAGGGCTTTCCAAGATTTAGAAAACCAGCTGGAGAACAGGACAGCACGAAGTGATGACAGGCATCGCGCCAGGCCTGTACTGTCATCAAGGGGTGTATTGCCTACCCAGATCCCAGGTCAAAAGCTAGCTGGATCGAACCGTGTAAGCCTACACTGGGCCTACACTGAACCCTAAACTCCTGAACGCGCCAGAGCCACCTGAATTGGGGCTCACATGCATCCCGTGCAGTCCGGCGCATGCAACGTTGACTGCGTCCACAGCTACCGCCCACACACATTAGCCGTCAAGAGGAATATGAGATGTCAAGGGGTAGAGGAGTTGAGAGTCCCCCTGCCCCGCCCTGAAGCCTAAACCAAACAGCCTAGCGCATGAAGTAGCAATCAAAAACAGGAAAGATACATCAACGCTGAAGCCTACAAGCTTGGGTCCCCGCAAAGTCGGCATGTGTTCGTTGTGGAAGACCATGATGACACTTGCCTTATTGCTTGCAGTTCTGCTGAGGTAGATAGACTGCAGGCAGTTCACTGGACATCTGAAGAAAATGGGGAAGTTAACTTTCCATGTACTCAAAAACGGCATGTAGTGAAAAACTTGGAGTTCTGTCTGCCACGGTTAGGTTCCTTGGCCACGAAGAAGGGCTCACTGTCTGCTTGCCTTGTAAGCCTTGCTTGGAAGACTCCAGGCAAGGTAAACCCATACACCCGGACCCTACAGACTAGAGTCCCCCCTAAGTAGATGATATGGCTTTGGGTATATTATATAAAGATCCCCGATACCCCATATTCTATCTACATCTATCTAGTTAAGGGGAACAATACATGCACGCCAAATGATATGGTAGTTTCCCAAAACAAGGAGGCCCACTATAGGCCTCAAAATGCTACAGTCCTGAGGTCTTCCCCTATAGATATATTAGGGAGACACCAGAACGGTGCCCCTAACTTTGGGAAACCCTAAACTCTAACTCTAAACCCTAAATAGTCGCCTCCATTTTCTTCTCTATTATCCCTACATAACCCCCCCCAAAAACAAAACCTTTCAAAGGAGAGAAACCTCCATGTAGGGTTGGCTGGTTGACGGGGCGAGATTGCTGACCACGCTGCTCGCGGCAGGGCGCAGGGGTAGCCGCTGTGCCGCTCTCGGCAAAAGTCGGACCGCACGTCCTCCTCTCATGCACGTGGCGTGGTTTAGGGTTTAGGGTTTGCGGCCGGCTCATCAAGGTCTTTTGGGGTTCAGCGTTTTGTTGTAGTTTTTGTGCACTTTAAGTGCAACTGGTTGGGTTGCGGCTGCAGATTCGTTGCCTGCATGCCATCAAGAGCTTCAAGCACATACTACCGGGCAACCTTGCTGAACTGGATTATTGTTACGGAACTCAACTCAAGTTACTATATTGCGGAAATCTTTTTTTCCACCCCCATTATGGTAACCTAATTTAAGTTCCCTAGCAGCTAACGCAGTGAATCGCCTTTAGCTTCCTGGAAACCAGGAGGCCGAGAGCCCACCAACCCTTGGGTTCATCATGGGTTCCAATACTGCGCCCCTCTATACTACCCCCCCCCCCCCTAGGTTGCCCCCTCAATGAAGCTTATGTAGAAATGATTTAGGCTTCATTAAGGTTATTTAAGGGGGAACCTAGGGAGTAGTACAGAAGGTGGGTAATAAGGAAACCCATGATTGTAGGGTGTAGGGTTTAGGGTGGTACCTTGCCTCGGTCTTCAACCAATCCCTAGGGATCCAAATATACAAATGACACCTACCTGGGGCCGACGGTCTGTAAATATTACCAACATTGGTCTATTTGGATCCCTGTACATCCCTATAAGCTCATAGTTTCCATGTCATTTTCCATCTGCTTGTCCATTTGATTCTCCCTTATTTGGGTACTTGCATTGCGCTATTCGGATCCCAAACCCTGAATCCTAAACCATTACCTACATTGGGCCATGTGGATCCCTAGGCAATTTTCTAGCTACGCCTGACCATGGAGTCGGTCCCTCTTAACATCCACAAGACCTCTGATATATGGGGGTTTCCGAAAATTAGGGGTATCATTTTGGGGGTCCCCATAATAAGGACTATAGTATTTGGGGGTCTATATTGGGTCCCCTTATTTTGGGAACCTACC
>CAJNIZ010005316.1:0-13746 GCA_905231905.1 Symbiodinium pilosum
GGGCAAAGCGGACTTCGCTTCCCAGATCTTCTGCGATACACTGCCATAGTAGCTGTAGTCCCCGTAGGCCTATAATGAAAATAGTATCTTTAATGATTCCCGAGGGTCATACTATTATAAGAAGTAATTATATAAATAACAAGGAGGGGGAGAAGGATTCATAGCCCAGGGTATCTGATTCATGAGTTCCCCCCATGCCCGGGTTCTCTATGTGTTGCTTGAACATGCCGTAGCTGTAGCGGATGCCGTAGCCCCAGCATGGGAGCGACCTTGGGGAAGCAGCTGGGAGCAAAAGTCGCGGAAGAAGCCGGACAAACACTGCAATGACAACAACTAACGCGATCCCAACCTTCATAACAGTTTCAGGACTAGTAGACTATAATCATGATTCTAGCGACTTCTCAACGAGTGAACTTAAACATCCAGGCGGCAAGGTGGCCATGGAGTCCAAAAAACACCTGGGGCTCAGGCAAAGGCTTGAATGAAGAGCGGGGGTTGTATAAAACGTTCCTATTTGCTTGACCCGAAAGATTGTTATCGTTTTATTTTCCTCTTATCGTTTTTCCAAACGAAACCCTATGTTTTGCACTTTGCGGCGCACTAGGAAATAATCCTCTAGCGCGGGGTGACAAGATGTAATTCTGCAAGGGGTACACAGGAGGTCTACATTAAGTTGTCTGCACGAGTTCACTGTAACACCTGGATACTAATGTTCTTTAAGGAGTCATTGGTGTGTCGCAGCTACCTCTTAGCAAAGCCTTTGAGCTGCAACTGTATTGCATGTTTTATTGATAAATCGCTTTCCAGGGGGAGGCTTGGGAAGTGCCCGTGTTACCTAAATCAAGAACCCCGCGAAACAAAAACAAAAAAAGCTACGTCCTAAGATCCTGAAAGCCATTAACCATCATGAACCCACATTAAACCACTTGTGGCGGTGTGCTGCAGAGCATCGCAGCAAGTCTTCCGAGGCCGCCGTTGCCCAGGGCCGGGTCTGCCTCCTGGGAGAAGAGCTCCTGCTGTGCGTGCAAACCGGCCTTAGGGAGTTTTTGAATGAAGGGAGAGTTTGGTGGTGGGACCGAAGGAATGCGTGGGGACTATGTAAGGATGATTTTCCGAAACTCTCACTCTTTCACTTCATCATAACCCTACAAGGGCGTGCGAATGCTTTTGCGCTGGCGGTGGTCCTCGCAGCTCATGAGAGGAAGTAAAAGACAAAGGAATGACACTAATCTGCTAACAGAAATTAAATACAAGAAAGGGTATAGTCTAAACTCCAAGTAGATCCCATAATAACCCCTCTAATCTCCCCTTATATAATCCCCTCTAAGGAGTTCTGTCACATTAAATGTCACCGAAGCTGTGACGTGGCGCATGCTTTCCTGAAGTTGGCCTTAAAGGATCCCATCCTGGCTTCTTCAATAATTTCCCTCCCCATAATATTAAAACTCCCCCAACCCACCCCCCCTAAGATTAAACACTCTCAATATACTGAAATATGCCAGATAATTATTGGGAGCATTTAGATTATTGGGGGGAGTGGGATTTTGCAGCTCTGGGTTTGAACCCACGAAGCAAAACTAGAGGCATGATGGCGCTCTACCAGGCATGATGACTCACGACCAGTAGGTTTTCTCAAAACACCCTAAACCCTGAACCCTAAAACCCTAAAACCTAAACCCCTAAACCCTAAACCATTAAACCCTTAAACCCCTACTTCCAGCATCCTGTCCTCAAGCTTGATGCCCAGATCCATGAATGCGTCCTACAAAGACGTGCGAATGCAAAAAAAAGTTCGGGGATTTCAGACTTGTACTCCTAGGGTTGTACCCCTGGGGTTTTGGGATCCTGTTAAGGCACCCTGAGGGACTATAAGGGCTATATTGAGGCCATATTGGGGAAACCTTCTAGAGGTACGGCCTTAGGGGTACAACCCTGGAACCTTGAAAGGTGCAGAGTCGGATTTGTCTAAATGATCCACGGCTTTGTTTATACAGCCCTGGCTGATGCGGTCATGGAAGCCAGGGTTCTCGCGCATGTGGTGTGCCGACGCGCGAATCACATGATCATGGTCTTGGTGAACAAGGAGGAATAAGGCGGTGGGCGAGGAGGGGATTCTTGGGGCGCTGCCTGTGGTGATGCTAAGTATACCAAGCACAGCAAGAAGCGTTGCCATCACCAAAGCTGCTTCAAACAGACATGACGTGAGGTGTGGCTTTGAAGAGAAGTGCTGGGGATGCCCTTCAACTAATGATCCATAGTCTAAACTCCAAGTAGCCCCCATAATAACCCCTCTAATCGCCCCTTATATAATCCCCTTGAAGGAATTTAGATTATTGCTGAAATGATCAGAGCTACATGGGCGGTCCTGGAAAGGCCGCTCAAGGTCCAAATTGGCGATGGCGTTCTGCATGTGCCGCCCGATCAGGTATTCGGCAGACAAGTAGTATCCCCTGACAAACTCTTTGCTGCTCAACCAACGCCTAGGCAAAGAAGTCAACATACAGCTCAATGGACAGCGCCTTTTGACGTCCTTCTCCCGGTAGTGAGCCTTAGGGCGTGTTCCGCACTCTTCCCTTGTTCATATAAGAACTTGTCTTCCAATCTGCCACATACGTTCCTTCCTTTTTTTTTTCTTACTCCTGAAGCCCTGAAGATTCAAAATCTAAACATCCCAGAAGGCGAACCCCTACTTCAAATTTACAAGCGGAGTAAATTGGATTGACAGTAGGCATACGCTGAACTAGAGCAATCAGAACTCCAGTGGTAACAACCACTTTTTTGAGGTAGACTCCATCCAATGAAGCCAAAGACGTACCTAACCCCCAAAAATGTGCCAAACACACCCCGTATATGCTCAACAAAATTCCCCAAGAACAAAATATGCGGGGGGCATGTTCATTTTTAGTAGGGTAGGGGTTTTCAATTTCTGGGAAAGTAATCCCCCAAATGGCATCTGCATTCTCCCAGTCTCCATGTGATTGTCCATTCGGTTCTCCACTCTTGCTGAGAAGGGTTTCTCGTGAACTCTCGTGCTAGACCTGAATGCAAACTGTGGAGTACATAGATAGGCATATTACGCAACACGAGCACTATCTGCAACGGTAACTGTAGGGGGTGCCAATGGCCTGGTTTTAACTTGGGGTTTCCTCTACCGGGCAATCCCGATATCCATTTAGTTGTCCATCTGATTCTCCATCCTTACCGCCAAACCTCCAAGCCCTGTATACTCACAGATGTCCCTACATACCCAAGGGATTAATCTAGAGCATAGGAGCCTCTGTGTCATTCAGGGACTCGAGCAGGCGATCTCGCAAGGCAAACCCTGCGGCACGGTAAGCATCCTTGCCGCCAGCTATGTCAGAGTTTGTGCAGGGTCCCGTTTTTTGCTTTGGGGAGAGGGGCGTTTGAAAGTCTTAAGGGGTAGCAGGTTTGAGCAAGGCTGGGTCCGCGCTTACAAAGCCGAGAAAATTTGGTCAAAAAGTCTTATAGGCCTATAGGAATCCTATGGGAACCCTTTGAAAGCATTAGCCCACAATAGCCCACACCTCCTTCTCTATTCCTTTCTGTCCAGACTGAAACTGCCCCCCACTGAAGACATCCTCGGTCATCCCCAGGAGTGAACGCCCTGTTAGAACGTCCTGTTAGAAGATACTTATTTGTATTACTACTTTTATTACTATTAGTATCATTGTGACTATTATTTTTAGTGTTACTATTGCTACTATTACTACAAGTTTTACTTCTCTTATCTGCATCCTTACCGCATTGTTGCGCATCGTGTCCTGCATGGTGAAGTTGAAGCGTGTGCAGGCCAGCGAATATTCCAGGTGTCGGGCAAAGGACTTCTGGATTGACTCTTGGTCATTGGGCTCCTTGGCAGAAGCACTGTCTCAGCGACAGTGGCTGGTGTATGGAGACTATCCACACAAGACCTTCTCGGTACCACAAAAACCCTTTGTCTCGCCTGAAGATTAGCGTTGCAGTTCCAGGGCATCCGAGAAACCACCAGAAATTCGGGTGTACCAACGATGGGATGCTGGCTACAGGGACGTATGCCACACCTTTATGCTTCCTCGGCCCTCAAGGATCCCTGGTATGGTCCCACATCCTTGCCTGCCCGCACGGTCATTATACAGCTCACTCAGCGGCTTTCAGGTCTCATGAATACACCGCATCCGAGATAAATCCTCGAACCTTAGGAGCTTGGACCCGGGCATAGTGTTCCATCAGCTTCCAGAGCTTTGCCATCTTCTCCTCCGTAGCAGAAAGGAAGAGAAGGCACTGCTGTTGCAAAATCCAAACCCAGAACCTGTAACTTGCAACACAATTGATAGGTGTAGCACCTCACCGCCGGCTGCTGTGGAAGGCATTGGCCTGCCGAAAGATACCAGCTCAGGATTGCTCTCAGACTGGATGACCACCAACTGCAAACCACTTCGGCAGCAGCCGAGCGCTGGCAGCCAAGAGAACCTGATCATGATTCGATGCGGCCTGCGACCGCAACGTCACAGATTCAGACACGACGTCTGCGCAGGATCCACGACAGTAACATCAAGCTGATAGTGTACATGTCGTGAACCAGTGAAACACTTGCCGAAATTTCCCAATCTGCATCCACCAGGAAGGTAAATGGCTCATTGTTGACCCTAAGTAGTAGCTTCCATTTTATTGTCCATTATCCCCATATAACCCCACTAGAACCCCTGGCTCATTGTTAAGAATTTTCGTAGCCTGAAACAGCAAGCCCGCTCATCAGCGTTTTAGACCAAAGGCTGTCAACCCAGGAGGCCTCGATATGCTAATATAGGTAATATTGGGATAATAAGTACTTTAATGGAAAATAATTAAGATGGAAGCTACTATAAACTTAGGGTTTAGGAATCAAACCGAAATAGCATCGCTTAGAATAGAATCTAGAAACAGGGGCCGCCATTGCATTCGCAGCAGCGGTATGTTTGTACCCAGGATGTTATACAGTCCTGCCTTCGCACAGAGTTGTCCAGAATGGAAAACCTCAGCGCCCCAAGCTTCCATGCGATGTGACAGGCCAAATGTAACCAGTAGCCGAAAGTTCCCCATCTCTGAGTCCATGAAGCTGTGCCAATGGCAGAGCCGGACCCATTTGAGACTTCCCACTGAGCAGAACACTGGACTCACGCTCCAAGCAGCCACAAAAATGAAGCTACTGCACATTTCCCAGAGTCAACCGTCCCCAAGATCTGCTAGCCCCGTCATGGATTTACCTATCGACCAGCAACCCCGGCCCTACCAACTAAATAAGAATTACTAGTACCTCCGTCACTAGTCCCAAAAGCATGTGCCACGTGCTGCTTCAAGGGACGAGGTCTTCCTTTTCATCTCGAAGCCTTGCAGGGTCATGGTTCGTCATGCATAACGATGCCATGGGAAAGTGCGCAGCCACGAACCATCTTTGGGCGGCTTGCAGGGTTGTTTGGGCATAGTTGGTCGTTTGCAGTAATCCTGAGGGCATGTGACGGCTCTTCCAGCTTGAAAACTAAGATCAGGTGTGTGCGGCTTCTGCCTCCAGTTCTCTGGGATGGAAAGGGCTAGCATTCAGGACTTCGCACGACAACTTGCTGTGATTCAGTCGAGGCTTTTAATCCCGCCGACTCAAAAGCTTGAAGACTTCGCGGCCAAGTTCTGCGCTAAACAGGGCCCACTGTGGAAATCAGTGTGCATAACATGGTTGACACCTCGACGGGGTACTTGGTGCCAACGTGTTTATGCTGAGCTCTGCCAACTCAGCTACCACCCGGAGAAGGGAGCGGCCTGCACTACTCGGAGACCATACACCACTAGTAGTCATGGCTGCACGCGCGATGCAAGGAGTGGTGATGACGTCCTTGAACCCTATACAACTGAAACAGCTGCAGGCGGTCACTGGTTGTGCAACCATGTATGGTAGCAGCAGCAGGAACACCAGCCGTACCATCATCGCTCAGCAACAGGAGCCCCATTGGCTAGAAGTACAACCTCTCCCCCACATAGTACTTTTGCAGATGCTGAAAGATGCGACTGCAACCATATCCTTCCAGTCAACATTGATGGTACCTTCCTCAGTTCTTGCACCAGCCAAACAGCAAAAGGCACGCAAAGGCTGAGACAGCACTGGCATGCTCATCAATACACCGCACTTGTCATAATTGTGTGATCAGCTTAACCTATCACGGACGATGAGCCCTTGCAGCTAGCTTCGGCGGTCTTGTCATCCCAATCTTTCCAGAAGGCCATTTGCACAGTGCGGCCGGCCACAATGCTTCCGGCGCTGCTGCCAACCTGCAATTCAAGACTGCCAAAAAAGATCCAGACCTGTCATGGAACCAAGGTCGCCTGTGCTGGGAAGATATCTCGTGCAGTCACGCAGCATAAAGGGCACCAGCATCCAAAGCATCGAAGACTAACTGGTCGCCACCTGCAAAGCAGTAACGGCCAAATGCTCATCGGACAGGGGAGTCTTGACCTTCTTGGATGGAGATGGAGCATGCGCGAGGGAACTTTACAATTATTTTCGTGGCTTTTCCACCCAGCTCATCTTGTCCGAGAGAATGATACGGACAAATTCAAAGCCAGCCAACTCCCCTTTGTCAAGGTTAGCAAGCCTGCCTGCCTGAATCTCTCAGGTGGTGCCGGAGAGCATACCTGGGAGGTTGCCAGCCAAAATCAGGCCGGGGTGCAGGGGGGTTTAGGGTTTGCCGCTTGCATGGCCAATACAGCATCGCAAGCTTCAATACTTGGAGTCCACTACACAACACCGGCCCAGGAAGGAACAGTGTCCTGATGGTCCGGGGGCACTAGCACGTTCTAGCACGGTCCATTCACTGGAGCTGGCAAACGCCGACCATCAAACCATGCACCCAGGGGAATACCCTACCTTGCGACAGCGATTGAACAGAGATACAGCTTTTTTTGCATCAGAGATACAGCTAATGAATGAACATCAGCTCGCTCAACTGACTATGCAACACTGAAGCAGCAAAAGTCGTGTCACACCTGTGCAGTGAGCCCACACGGGCACCGCTCTTGCCAGCATCAGCAAAGACACCAGAAATTCACAAATGACATCACACATCTCCGCATGCACGGGAGCTTTGGAGGTTTAGGTGTCTCTAGCCCTTTATCTTACGAATGGTTAGTAGGGAATACGGTCTTCTGATTCCCTACTAACCCCTAGTAAGAATCGGTTCCGGACACGATAAACAAAATACCATGCACAGTCTTGCTTCGTGATCAGGTCCAGGCCAGGCCTACTTGAGTACTAATAATAGTAATAATAGTAAGAATAATCATAAGAGCAATATTACGAATATGGGAATAGTAATCGTAAACATAACAATGATGATAACAAAGTAAGCTCTTGGGCATCCGAACCACCTGACCGTGTGCAAGAAGACCTTTGCCAGGAGAGTCTAAGCTGCGTGTTGCCCATCTCGGCCCAGATCACGTCCACGCTGCCAAGGCCAGTCACAGCCTTTTTCAGCGCGTCGCCCTTGACATACCTGAGCAACACTGAACCCAAGGGAAGCTGTTCATAAATCTCTTCTGCACAATCACTCAGGATAGGACTTCGCAAGATACCCCGCAAGATACCCTGGCCCCACCATGCAGTGCAACAGCTCGCCGAAGCCTATCCATTCCTACAAGGGCGCCAGTGGCCCACACCACCTGATGGTAGTGGAATACCAGGCGGTGGGCTCCAATGACACCTGTAAAGTCCGTTGATGTAAGAGAAACCTCTACTTTCCCAAACAAAAATTCACACTTCGCGCTTGGCCGCCGACTCTGGGTCTATAATCTCAACATGGCCGAGACCAAACTCTCCTGAGCTTTAACTGGGCTTTTGTTGAATTTGTCTTTTTCGCTTAGCCTATGTCTAAGTAGAAAGATTCAGTCCATGTTATTCAACAAAAGGCTAGATATCTTAGGCATTTGAGAATCAGTAGGTTTATCTGTCTGATCCCCACCCTTTATAGCGGTCCCCTGAATTTTCCCAGGGATGTGCAGGACACAGCATTGAAAGCAAGACTACTCGTCTTCCCTCTGCATAGGGCGTCTTACAAGCTAACCCATGAAGTAACACCAAGAGCTGTAGCTTAGCCGCAGAAGCGGGTATATCGGTACCAAAAAGTCAACGCGAGACTCTCGAAACGGACATACGTTCCAGCTGCTAATTGCTAACAGTCACGCTAATGGGGTAAGTGATGCCTGTGTTGCAGCTGCTTACATGGCTCAAATCCAAGCTCACTCTGCATTCAAGGCCAGTTCAGGAGATGACCCACACAGAATGCTGCAAAACACTGACCAACGACGCCGTCAACTCGGCATTTTTCGCAAGGATGGACACATCGGGTACGCCACAGGCTACCTAAACTCGGACAAAATTCATGGCTGAACCAGCCAGTTTTAGTCGCAAGGTTGGTATTTGACAATTCTGAAGAGGGAGAGGGGAGGACAAGAAAGAACACTCAAATACTAGTAAGCTCACAAGGGTGGCTACAGTACGGGCATCTGACGGCTTACAACCCTGTGACTCTGGCTTCGGTGCAAGAACTTGGAGAGGACTGCGCGCATCCGTGCGCCAGCTACTCCTGCGGGTTACCCTAGGTGGACCACCCACCCTGTAGTAGTGACTATAAGGGATAACAGGGATTATGTTAGGGTCCTACTATATGCCTATTATTCCACTAGTGCAGGGTAGGGTCCTCCCTTTACATTGCAAATTCATATGCTGTTCCTGCCAACATGACGGCGATTGCATTCATTCCGCCTCTGTACCCAACGCAGCTTGACACCTCCGTAGCACAGTCCTCTCTTTGATGATGTGGCAGTTTCCCAAAAGAGGGGGACCCCAATGTAGATCCCAGAATATGATAATCCTTCCTATAGGGACTCCCAGAAAGGTACCCCTAATTTGGGGAAACCCTAAATCCGCATAAACCACTCCTAATCCAAGTTTCCATTCCATTTGCTTTTCCATTTGATTCTGCATGATTGGGGTAATAACCCCTAATTTTGGGAAACCCTAAACCCCATATGATCCTTATATAACCCTTTAAACGCCTTTAAAGGTATAATATCCCTATACATCCCTATAGAAACCCTGCCCCCCATGTTTTGGGAAACCTCCATGTGCAAAGCATGTAGCAGGCTCTTTCGGGCAAGGTTTCTGTCTCTGACAGAGACCCTCAAGGCCAAGGATGCCCCCCCGCCAACATCAAACCTACCGATCCCCTGCCCCCACCCCCTAAGTTCGGATATATTGGGATTAGGGTTATATTAGGGTTATATTAGGGTTGTATTAGGGTTATATTAGGGTTATATTGGGGTTATATTGGGGTTATATTTGGGGTAATATTAGTAGGATAATGGAAAATAAAATGGAAGCTACTATAGTAAATTGGGGTTATATAGGGATAATGGAAAAGGAAATGGAAACTACTATAGTATATTGGGGTTATATTAGGATAATGGAAAATAAAATGGAAGCTACTATGATAGGGGTTATATAGGGTTCAGGGTTTATAGGGTAGAAAGCCAAATGGACAATGAATGGAAGCGAGTATCGAAAGGGCTTTATAGAGATTCTATATGATTATTCCGAACCAAATGGACAAGGAAATGGACAACTGAGTGAAAATTAGGGCAAACATGGGTCATCATGGGGTTTAGCGTTTTGTGTTAAGAAGCTTTGTGAGGAGTGAGGCTAGGATACTTGCACACATCTCCGCAAGACTGTATGACTGGGTTGCTGTTAACGAACTTTATCTAAGTTAAAAGTTGGGGAAACCATACGGATTACCATATATACCCATTATGGTCACTTTACTTAAGTTCCTTAACAGCCACCCAAATGATTTCCAATACAGGGAAAACTTGGGTCCTGCCCCCAAACATTGACAGTTTGTGATAGGGGTCATATTGAGGGCTCTATATAGTTATATCATAGCCTTATCCGACTGTTCTTAAGCGGCGCAATACCCAAGAGCCAACCACTATGCAGCTGTACCTTGTGTCACAAAGCCTCAGTAGAACCTCCGCATGAGCTACAGTCAATTTCCTACTGGGCATGGGTTCCTCATTAGGGACTGTGACTATATCAGGGACTATACTTAACTACAAGAGGACCCTATGTCCACCGATCTGGGTCCCTTAACAAGCCTCATATTGACAGTAACTCAAATAGTGCTGATCTTGACACATGTCCGCATTGCTCCTTCATCAAGCACAACACTCCCTGGTAGCTATGCGTATTCTAACCGGGTAGCAGGTCCTACGCGGGTCCTATGCGGGTCCCACGCGGGTCCCACGCGGGTCCTAGCAACGTTGTGGCTATGATCATCGCATCTCGCAGTGGCAAGCCCGACAATCAAAACACAGGGCTGGCACATTGGTTCTCAATGTAGCTGCAACAGCAAAGGTGCTTCAATCAAGGATAAACGGGAATGCAATGAGCATCTCACCCTGCAACTAAAGGGGGTTTAGGCAACTAAAGCTTAGAAAAAGTATCTGCAAGAATAAACCTCAGCTAGCATAATGGGGCAGCATTCATGAACTACACCTGGGGCTGTATCAAAACCCGTGTACCTTTTCTTCATACCAAATCGGGGTCATCGTTATTGTTTCTTCTTATCGTTTTATAGGGTTTCGCGTTATCAATTTATTTACTTATTATGGCTTTTTGGGCTCCCAGCAGCATTGGGAGGAATGTTCGTGCTTGACTAAGTAAGTTCTTAGAAGAGGGGTTAGTACACAACTCGAACTTTGCTCAAGGATGCAGGAAGGTGCAAAAGATCAGCCTGTAGATGGCAAAGGGCTAATGCCGCCAATCATGCTGGCTGCTGTATAACTGACATTCGAGTTTCTCAGACCAACGCGTGTCATGAGAACCCCCACTGCCCTATACAGCTAATGTCTCATGCCCATCTTGAAAAAACTCAATTGAGGGTTTCCCAAAATTCGGGGTACCATTTTGGGGGGTCCCTATAATAAGGAATATTTCTATTGTTGAGGCTATATTGCGTTCCCCCTATCTTTGGAAACTGACAACTACCGACTTGGCCTTTCTGGCAGGTGCTGTGCAGAGGGGCAGCTTCGTATTCTCGTCAAAGTTTCTGAACGCGTCAGGCACCCTTGAAGATATACCACACAAGCGTACCCAACATCATGTGGCCTTCTACACGGGCCCCCAAAAGTGGGCATATTTCAGAAACCGTGTTAAACGCTTCTGCAAACCATTGCAGCTTTCTGGCCAGCGCTGTCCTCAACTTAGCGCCCCCAATCACATCCTCTAGCAGCTAAGCGATAAGCTCAAGAAACTCACCATGTGCCCTATCCGGCTTATGTCTGCGCTGTAGTGGGCAACAGAACGTGACTTGTCTGATGTAGCCTTCTTCCATGTATGCTGTACCTGCCAACTTCAATCCAGCTGAAATCGGGCTTCTACGAGCGTCAAAGAATCAAACAGCTCAAGCTTTCCAACTTGTAGACGATTATCCCGACAGCGCTTGCAGCAAGTTGCCTGGTCAAAGAGGAGGTCTGGCAGAAGAATGTGTTTTTACTGGCAGCCACAGCTTGCCTGATAAGGCTGCCACAATGGCGACTCTTCAAATCGCATCCGCGCATGCACCCCTCACCCCTCCCCTACAACTGAAACATGTGCAATTGATCCTGAAGACCCATGTCTCTGTAGTGCAGATGCTGTCATGTTACGTCTAAGATCATCCCGACTGTAACAGCTTTGCTGCGCATGCTATTCAAGAAACCCCTCACAGCATCAGGGTAGCGTTGGCAGTCCTAAGAACGCAAAGGGTAGCAGTGGCAACCGTGCAGTGCTGCTACGCTGCCTGCAGTGTTGGTGGCGGTGGTGGTGGTGGTGGTGGTGGTGGTGGTGGTGGTGGTGGTGGTGGTGGTGGCGGTGGTGGTGGTGGTGGGGGGGGTGGCGGTGGCGGTGGCGNNTGCTGGTGCTGGTGCTGGCGGTGGTGGCGGTGGCGGTGGTGGCGGGCGGCGGTGGTGGCGGTGGTGGTGCTGGTGGTGCTGGCGGTGCTGGTGGTGCTGGTGCTGGTGGCGGTGGCGGTGCTGGTGCTGGTGCTGGCGCTGGTGCTGGTGCTGGTGCTGGTGCTGGTGGTGCTGGTGGCGCTGGTGCTGGTGCTGGTGCTGGTGCTGGTGCTGGGGCTGTTGTGTTTGCGGAGTGCTTGTATGGTGCTGTGAGTGTTGCGCTGCTACATGCTGCCACATTGCTGTAGCTCGGGAGCATCTACTTAGAGTATGCCAAGTATGCCTCGTTCAGCAGCAACGGCATTTGTTCAAGGAGGCAGTGCTAGTTCATTTCCAGAATTGAAGCTGTCAAGATGCGTTGGTGGCGTTGGCACCTGCTACGCCTGGTGCTCATCATCAAGAATGGTGGTGAGCAAAGTCGTTCTATGCCACCAGTCTAAATAGCATGCCATCTGAACCCATGCAGCCATAGATCAGCCCGTGGAAGGGTTGCGATGTGCGGATGTAAGCACTTACCTTCCGGGAGTCCCAACTGCCAAAAGAACCTCTCCCTAGAGGGTCGATGTGGTCGCTCTGAAGCTCGCTTTTAGGGTTTAACTGTGTAAGGTTCAGGATTAACACCAACAAGGGACTGTACAGAGTTCCATTGCGTGCAGTTTGCAACATCTGGCACGAACATTTCACCAATCTCCTTCTGTTGAACATCACTCGCTAGTGGTCTATTGAAATTCAGCATCGCTCGTTCAAGAAGGGCTCCTGGCACCCAGGGGATTGCGAGCGGCAACTGCTAAATACCCCCATATAACCCTATGTACCCCTGTATACCCCCATATACCCCTATATATCCCCACTTGATGGGAGGAGGAGCCAACAAGCACGCCAGAAAACCCAGGTTTACTTGAATCGGAAGTGTTGCTACCACTACAAGTACAATTGAAGTTCGTTGAACCCCGGTGTTCTTGAGCGGCCAGAGCATGAAAGGGGCCACCGGACGAACCCTTTTTCATGCTGGCTGGGATAACTCCAGGCTGTAGCTTTACACTTTTAGGACCGCCAGCCACAGCTAGGAGATGTGGGCGCGCAGTGCTGATATAGCCCCCAACACTCCGGCTAACTCTAGCTATCTTGGAAGCCATGCTGAAAATGGAAAGCACCTCCTGTGGCTTTATGCGGCTCCCCAAGGGGGCAGTCGTGCTGACGCAGGCCTGCCTACCGCCGGCAACTGTCAACAGGATACGGTATAAGGTTTGCTACAGAGGATTGGTGATGCAGTCGTTTCAATACAACATTGAAGGCTGCGCTCCCTTGGCAAGGAGGCTTACATGATCGATTTGACTGCTGCCCCGAGTAGAAAAGGTCTAAAGAACCGCAACCACGCGCAGATTCCACACTCAAGCCTCTTCTGTGAGAAGCCCTAAACATTCTGCTCTCTCCAGCCGCCTTCTGTAGGAAATGTACTTTCAAATAACAAGGTAGCGTTACAGCTTCAGGAAGAGAAACAAAATCAGCGCCAGTAGGCTTGCTGCGATGCGTTGGTGACAACGGCTTCTGCTAAGCTTACACCGAATTTGCTGCAATGGATGGATCTTCCATCAGGACTGCCATCTCACCGTCAGTGGAATGCACACGTAGTGAGTGAAAGTATCCCACCTCAGCTCTCTGCATTGAACATGTCAAAACTCATGACCTGTTTAGAAGACAACCATTCTAGGAAGGCACATCTAAGTCAGGCAT
>CAJNIZ010005317.1:0-15375 GCA_905231905.1 Symbiodinium pilosum
ACCACGACCACGACCACGACCACGACCACCACCATGACCACCACCACGACCACCACCACCACCACCACCACCACCACCACCACCACCACCACCACCACCACCACCACCACCACCACATCCACCACATCTGCGTTCGTGTCATTTTCTCCACTGAAGTGCACCCCCCCAGCCTCCGTTCCGGGATGGGACCGGCTGGCAATCGGTTCGGTACGCCAGTTGGTTTCGGCGGCTTGGAACCTGGGATTGTTTCAGGATGTGGGGGGGCTGGATTGGGATACAGGGGGTTCAGAGCTTAAGGCTTTCGTTTCAGGATTTCAGCTGAGGTGTTCAGGCTTTAAGGCGTCGGCCCCTATCTCAGAGAGTTTTTGGATGAAGTGTCTCAGCATACAAGGGAATAACAAGGAAGCATGAGTTCCTCAGTCAATGAGGTAGACGTGTCAAACAAATTTGGACTCGTCGTGTGGCAGAAGATGAGAGTTGTCACGAGATGCCTATTCTGGTCCAAAAAAATTGACCGCTTTTGGCGGAAAAGAGAACCGAGAGGCCTCTTCTTGCTGCATGTTAGTTAGGCCTACCGACCATCGGGATTGATGTGCTCTGCTCGGAAAAGAAATGCCAGACTCCGCAAAGTCAGCAGCAGTCTCGAAGAGTTTCTCACGTAGCCAGCTCCCATTATCACCCTCGATTAGCTCCCAGGTTTCATGTGGCCATCAGCCAGGGGAACGTAGCCCCTCCCCGTTACCACACAAAGTCTTAGACAATCTCATACTAAGCCCCCCCACCCCCTAACAACACACACTCGCAATATACAAGCATTGAATATTGCGGGTAACGGTGATCATGGGGCAGAAGGACTATCACATCCTGAGACCCTGAGACCTGCTTTACCCGCTGAACTTCTTTCAGGGCCTGGAAGGGTATCTGGCTGATAATTTGGGATCCAGGATTGAAAGGGTCGTCTGTGCACGTAACTAACACGCGGGAAGACTCCCCTGAGGAGGTTGCAACTCAATGCGTGCTTTAAAAGTTCATGGGTGGTTGTAACCCTGGTGGCGATAAGATAACTAGTTCCGACATTAGTTACCTCTGGTTAGAAAGAAATGGAAGAATGGATCCTTAAACTAGCCCCTGTATAACCGAATGATCCAGCAGTTTCATTTCTTTCAATTCCTGATTCCCGGCTAACCAAAGGCAGGACGGTCTGGGCTGCGCAAGCTGCCCCAAACATTGTCATAGAATCGCATAAGCCCCTTGAAAACGGCAGTGCTTTTTCCAGGGCCTTTTTGTCCCTTCTGTCTTAGCATTGGGCCAAAGATTCCGCGGAGGGTATGGGGTTACTAGTGCGTTAGGGAACCAAGGGTTACAGTTACAGTACGGCTATATTGGGCTTACCTAAACCCTCCCCTTCAATGTCTGAGTAGTCCTTGTAAGAGGCTTAGACTCTGCACCCAGACTCGTTTAGGCTTTAGGCTCTAGGGATTTTAGTTTAAGCTTTAAGGTGTATACTTTAGGGTTCAGGGAATTTAGGGGTTAGGGTTTAGGGAATTTAGATTTGTGCTCTTCACATCAAAAAGATGAAAGCACCAAGCCGCACCATCTGCACACAATACGTGAAATCTTTCTTAAACCCAACCCCTGCCTCCGCCCTAGAAAAACACATACTACACACGACAGTATCAACATAACTCCAAAGCTGAATCCTGCACCCGCAAGCCTGAATCCATACTGGGATGTTGAGGTTGGTCATAATTGAAATACACTTGTACTTGTAACAACTTTTAACCCCGTTGCTAAGCACCCCCAAATCCCCCGGTATGATTACAACTGACTGTTGAGCACCAGTTATAGATTCGGTTATGATTATCCTGAACCTGCAAGCAATCCCTCTGTGCTCTGTTTGGCGTTGTAGGCTGGACAAGAAGCAATTGCGACAGTGCCAGCCGTGGCCTTGGCAAAGCAGTATATGGAGGTTCCGCGGTTAAGGTTTAGGGTTTAAGTTTAAGGGTTAGGGTTTAGGGTTAGGGTGGGGTCTTCTGAAGGCGTTCGTATAATGAGGGTTACAAGATGTTACAGTCTGTTAATGCATATGAGGTGGATCTCGTTTTGGGAAATAGCCGTGTACAAGTTTGTCGCAATGGCACACCAATAGAAATCCCCGTGCTATGGTCTTCCCAGCCTCCTAAGAGTCGGAGTCGCAGCTCTGTAGTCCTCTACTCTATTGGGTGCTAGCCGTCATCCCTGCGGTGCATGTGCTACACATATATATATATATACATATCTATATAATTGTAATGTTGATTTATGGTACCCCAGAGTGGACACCAACCATACACTCACCAAAAGCAGGAATAAGAAGGCTCCAACAAAGCTTAGCCCTAACTCTCAGCCTTGAACAACTGTGCTTAGAGAAATGATCGTGTTTGGACCTGTTAGGATTGTAGATTTGAGCCTGAATGTTTAAGGTTATGTGGTGGTACCCACGCCCTAAATCCCAAACCCTCAACAATAACTTGTTGTTGCCATAGGCTTCCTGACTTAAATCTCCATGCCCTAATCCCTAAAGCCATGCATCCCTTCATGAATGTGCATATAAGACGTAATTTGGGTTCAGAGTTTAGGGGTTCGGCCACGAAAAGCTGTAACCTACAGATTGTTCAGAACCTTGGAGCCCAACAACTCCGAACGCAACAATGCTCAAGCCTGACGGCGCCGCCCTCCGAAACCCATCTACTTGAGATTATGTGTATATAGACCCATTTGGGGTGAGGTTAGGTGAGCTGCTAAAACTTGCCCTGGAACAAACGTTTCAACTGAACAGCCGAGCTGCTCGTCCACGCTACATCGGTCTGGATGCTAGCGTCCTCCTTTGCCCTTGCAGCCTGCAAAGGGGCTTATTTGAAGGTTCCAGGGACTTAGTGTAACTACTTAAGTCTGGTGAGGGAGATTACGAGAAGGAAGTAGTGACTAAGTCGCATGAACCTTCAAGTAAGGTTTGGGGGCAAAGGGGGTACAGGGGCTATGTGGGTTGGCATAAATTGGGGTCCCCAAAGCAAAGCCTACTACTACGTTCCTTATTAAAGGATTCCCCAAAAGAAACCCGAATGACAGCCTTTAGGGACTCAGGCTTAGGATTTGCTTTAGGGCATGCTCAAGAAAGGAAGCGGGGCCCGGGGGGTTCTTGGGGCATTATCGAGCGTTCATTTATAAGCTAGAGGTCCCGAATTTCTATCCTTCGCATCAGCAGCTGTCTCGCAGTGAAGCTCCAAGCCCCAAATCCCCTGCATGTGCTGTGCATGATTTTTCGAGTGTTCTAAGGAGAACGCCCCAACTCCTGTGCCCCCTAAACCCTGCATCCCAAACCTTAGCCCTGAAGACAAAACCTAAGCGTTGGGTCTGCAGTTAACCGGGGCTCTGGAAGCTGCATTTATGCTTGTAAAATGAACTTAGGACCAACAGCAACAGTAGTAGTGGTAGCAGGAGCAGTAGTAGTAGTAGTAGTAGTAGTAGCAGCAGTAGTAGTAGTAGTAGGAGGAGGAGGAGGAGTCATAGTAAAGGCAGGCCCCAAACACCTGAACGGTGAAACCCTCGACCTTAAGCGCCCTAAAAACCTATATCCTACAGCCCGACATCCAAAACCCACAAAACTCATAAGCCCTAAACATTCGAAAGCATGTCGTGCATTTAGTGGCCTTGGACGCGCTGCTGACGGTATGGGAACAGCTTGCCTCAGCGTGCAAGAACGCTGCTTCAAAAGAATGTAGGGTTTTAGGTTTGTAGGGTGGTTTGGGCATAGGGTTCAGGGGCTTTGGGATGAGGGTGAGCTGAGGGCGACGGACATTGGGTTTGGGGATTTCAAGCTTAGGGTTCACAAGTTATGGATTGGCACAGAATGCCTCAGAACAGCCGTTTTGCTTCGAGTTGGCCACTGCATCCAACCTAGGGATCCTCGAGCTTTCTTTGGGGGGAAGGGCTTTAGGGTTTAGGGGGAAGCTACTGTTTCGCGATGGTGCACTTCCTACTGTTTATGACATCTTTGTCCTTGAACAATGGAGTTTAGTTGTTTGGGGTAGGAAGTAAGAATACATACCCTAAACCCCAAACCCAAAGAGAGCCACAGAGGCGCCAAGTGTAAGTCACAGAGCCCTACTTGGAGATTCAGTGGCAGGTACAAGTGGGGCTAGCAAGCACCTTCAGCAATGTACTTGGAGGGTCAGGAGGACTTGGTATATAAGGGTTATAAGCATGCTTACCAAGTCCCCCTGACCCTGCTAGCATCCTTCTTTTAAAGCTCGGTCCACGGTTTAGGGCTTTAGGGATTCGGTTTATTTGCACCCCTTGTAACATACAGCTTTATGGATTCTACCTAGTATATGCTGGGAGGAGGAGTTATGTCATAAGAACAGGGGAATTGGGGCTACAGGTAAGGTTTAGGGCGTTCAGCTCAGTGTTTATGCTCTAAGCTCCGTCCCTGCACTGGTTTGGCACTGTGCGGTAGTCCCACTCCAGGCTTGTCCCAGCCCCAGCATTAGCATATGGGGGTTTGCTAAAATTAGGGGTGCCCTTTTGGGGCTCCCAATAAAAAGGACTATAATATTTGGGGGTGTATATTGCGGTAACTTTTTAGGGACACTACCATATGTAACGGCTACATATCGGGCCAGGACAACAATTTGAGGGTCACATGTCTTAAGTCTATCTCTATCAGCTCAGATTTTCCAAGTCACTTGAAGTATAGTATATACCTTAGACCAACTTAAGTGGCACTTTGTATTCTTAAAGTTGAAGATTTCTCAAGAAAGACTTGGAGCATGCCATCCCCCACCCAGAACTTAGTCCCTGGTCTAAACCATCATCCCTCAGCCCACCAAGACCCCCCAAGCACTCTTAAAAAGGGATCTATGTAGGTCTTGTTTGTTGGTATTTCGGCTCTATAGATGTACTTGGGGGGCTAGGTAAAGGATTTGCGCTTGGAGTTTGGGTTCAAAGTTTACGGTTCGGGCGTCCTCAAGCCTGGAGCAAATGTACCCACACGATGTGAGGCACGACTTCTGGCGCATCAAGCAGACGCCCGATATACACACTCCCTACCCTAAACCCTAAACCCTAAACCCTAGACCGTAAACCCAAAACCCTAGCCTCATACACACTCAGTCCCAAGACACCCGTCATAAACAATCCTTTGCTTTGCTCTCCTGCCAACTAAGATACAAGCAAAGAAATGCCAACTAGATGCCTGCGAAACAGAGAGGCTGTAACTCAGCGTGATGGAATTCTTCGCGTCCTAAGTGGCAGCTTTTAACGCTTAGGAGTTCTGGGGTTCAGGGTTTTGTGGTTTAGAGTTTGGAGGTTTTAGAGGGTTTAGGGTTTAGAGGGTTTAGGGTCTAGAGGGTTTCGGGTTTAGAGATTCTACGGATTAGGGCTCTGGAGTAGGATTCGGGTGGGGCTTCGGGTTGTAGGGGCTCAGAGGCTCAGGTGTAAGGCACTACGCGGAGGCTCCTGGGTAGCCACAACTGGGGATGTATGCAGGAGAACTCTATAACCCAATTGGGTGCTCGATTTCTCTGCTTTTACTTACTCCTGGACCTCTAAATATGGACTCTAAACTCCTGTCCATGGGACCTCTAGGACCCTTATCCGCAGAACTTGCCAAAGTGAAACATCTGGCGGTAGTTACTATACCATTGCGACATAGAGATGGTGATGTGTAGACAAACATTTGTCGCAATAAGTTTAGTTTTTACGATTGGAGGCTTACAATGCAGGACGCGGCAGTGATACGCCGAGAAGTCTTGCCGTCAAAGGGGGGGTGAAGCGCCATGTACATTGGCTGGAGAATGAGCTGAAGCACAGACCCTGAACCCTAGACCTCACACCGCGTCTTTATCATTGACATCCCCTATGCTGAGCTACAATAGTGTTGCGGGGCATTCCCCTTCGTCGAGCAAATGTTTTCAATACAGAGAGCACACAGCACAGTCTTCCTCAATGGTCCGAGCACCAAAATAATGATGTTCTAGGTGCCACAGTCCCGTGGCTACCGAAAAAAGCAGAGATCCCCAAGCGTATGCAAGACAAATCGAACTGTTACTCTGCGGCAACCATCCCGAAACCGCACAGAGGCGCTAAGACTGAAACTCTGGCCCCTCCATACAATCTTTAAAACCTGAACCCCGAGCCAACAAACCCTAAAGTCTTAGCCTCGAAGTGTAGAAACACTAGGTTCCCCAGTAACCCCTTAACAAGAAGGGTGCCCCTTTTCCTCATGTTCAGCTTCAGTAGGGAGACCCCAAAATAAACAGGCAAAAAGGGGAAAAGGGTACTACTGGGGTACCTAGAACATGAGTGTATAGGAACGATATCCTCATGAACCTGGTAGAGCTCCAGTAACTGGTCTAATGACAGCCCAATTCTTGGAGATCAAGCTCCGAACATCAAGAATCTAAAATCCCAAAGCCTGTGCTAAGATTGAAGGCCCAAAGCCTGTCAGGCCTAAAGCCCTGAATCTCCCAATTTGGAAGATTGATAAAAATGCACGTGATACATGTGGGGTTTGAGATTTTGGAATTTTCTTTACTGCTAAATACTGTAGACCCTGAACCGCAAACACCTAAACCTAAATGAAGAAGCCCGATTTAGGGTTAAACCCTAAACCTTAAACTCCGATCGCTCCCCAAGGCAGGTTCAAAGCTTGAAAGCCCATCAAGAATGCAGTCCCTCCATAAAAGGTAGCAACACTCAACGATTTGGGACTTTGGGATCTCAAGTAACCAGCGACCAAAATAGAGCGTACCCCCCCAGAACAATAAGGAAAACTCCCGAATCCTAAGCCCTAATCCCTAAACTTTGAACCTCTTAATTCCTGAACCCTAACTCCTGAATCCTAAATCTTGAATCCTAAGCCCTAATCCTTTTCGGGAGTCCCCTGGTGGCATTCGGGGTGAGCTGATGCTCCTGCCCCCAAAAGGCGTGCAGTGCTTAAGGTTAACGTGAACCCTCACAAGTATGTAGAATACTGGCCATTGGACTAGGTTTAAGGATTTCGAATCATGATTTCACCTACTTCTGAGGTTCAGGTACTTAGGACTCAGGGACTGCTCGGATTTCAGGCATGGGGCTTAGGGTGAAAGGTGTAAGTGATAATGCAGACCCCTGATTAAGAACACCCCTCCTTTTCAGGGCCTTAATATTAGGATCCCTATTATAATCGCCAGTTTATTCATCAGGGGTCTCCATTTAACCCTAAACACTAAGCCCTGAACAGTAGTTTCCATTTCATTTTCCAGTATCCCCATATAACCCAATATATACCCTATAATCCCCTATATAATCCCTAGCCCTATATAGTCCCTTTATGAATCCGGGGCTACATTAGGGTTTACAGGGTTCAGGGTTGGGGGCTTTAGGCCTGATCTTCGCAATTTTAGCGACGCGATTCTCGTTTTCTTCCTGCCGCTGCGGCCCCTTAAACTGGGTTGCTGTTATAGCGCTTGCTTAGAACTCCTGATGTAGTTTCCTGTTGGGAGTTCGAAATGTTTTTCCCCACCTGTAATGCGGCATCGGCTTCAACGCGCTGCCTCGGTCATGACGTCTTTGGAATTGGTTTAAAGGAGACGGCCCGCTGTCTGTTTGGGTCCCCGAAGCCACAAAAATCAAGAGGCTGCTCAAACCTTCCCCCAACCTCTTTACTGGGTTACCATAATGATATGGCTTCCCCGCTATGATTAGTAACTTGAATTCAGGTCCTTTAGGAAGAGGCATGCTTCATCAGCGGACGCCACCGGAACGCTAGAGGCTAACGCCTGCATCCCGACGCAAATTTCAAACCCCATGCCTTCAATTCTTGTTGGAGGCAACTGGGGAATCTCCCAGGTTCTGTTCTTGAAGATCAGTTATTGCATCTGACGGACTTGCGTATGTGGTAGCTCTAAAACCTCCTGGCTGCTTGAAGCCGCATAATTCTTATAAGTATGAGGACATGGGTGCTTACGAACATGCAGTGCCCCACGGCATACCCTGAAACGCTGGAATCCTGACTGTAGTAAGCCCCCCACAAGCGGACACTTAAACTTAATGGGCTTAGCAGGGAATACATTGTATAGGCAATATATAGGGATTAGATTTGCTAAGAACCAATAAGTAAAGGTAAGCGCAAATACCTTCGTCTCTAAAAAATGCCTCAAAGCCAAACCCTCAATCCTGAATACCAATCCCTAAACCTCAATTTCCAAAGACCTAGACTTACCTGGTTCTTAGAAGGGAGGAATATAATCCGCATATGATCCGTGTATAATGTACTCCCTTATTCCTCCCTAAACCCCAGTAAGCAAGCCAAGCAACCCTCATCCCGGGAACTTTGGGTCAGGCCCCAACCCAGACTGTACAAGAAGATAAGGGTTTAGGGTGACCTCTGCGGTCACTATACGTGGATGGTCGCCTCGCTTCACGTAAACCCACTAACGCTTACGTATCACCCCTATAGCCCTGTATACCCCCATATATCCGAATCCCTACGGCTCCAAATAGCCCCATGTAGGTGCCCCACAGATCCCAAACCCTAAACCTTAGACCCCATAGATCCTAAACCCTATACCCTACACCCTATAGATCCGTATTTTCTCCATTGAAACCGAAGCAAAGGAAGCCAGTCCTCCTGTGTTGCCTCGAATGCAGTGGCCCAGGAAAGCTGCCAGACCGACCAGGCTCCGCAATCTGAGGGCTGTGTAGACCGGGTTGCTGTTAAGGAACTTACATTAAGTTACCACAATGGGTTTAAGGTTTAGGGTTTGCTGCGTACTCTCTAGAACAGTCGTCGCGAGATGAATTCCATGCAAAACGTCCACCTGACTAGGGCGGTGGGCCCTCAATTGCAGGCCGGCACAGAAATCTCCTGTGGATTCAGCCAGTGGGCATGGTAGTGAGGATTATCCAGCACAGGTTTGGCCCATAAAAGCTGGCCCCTCCAAGACCCTAGACCCACAAACAAAACTAAAACTTGGGAACGTGCCTGAAACAGCTTACCCTTTGGAGGATGGCTGCTCCATGAACGACCACGAAAGCAGCAACATCTCTCAAAAGTAAACAGCACACCCTGACAAACAAACCCTCAATCAGAGATCTGCATGCCACTCCGCTGCGCACGCAACAATTGAAGCGTGCTTGCCTCTTGAATCCTGTTGAGTCGCGCATGGGTTCCAAATCGGTGCAGGATGGTGCAGGATGTACTTGCCCCGGTCAATCGGTACCTTGGGATCTCCCGCCGTGACGTCAGCGGAGAACAGCTCGCGCTCAAGAGTTTTCTTGATGCAGGCCCTCAGGGCCGTCTGTGTGCCACCTCGATCTGGCTTGTCAGGCGTTGAGCTCCGTGGGGCGCAATGTAAAAACACGGCACCAGGATCAAAGCATCGCGAAGGGTCATCCTCAATAGGCTTGCCCCCAAGGATCAAATGCCGCTGGAAGTCCTGGCCCTCTGCTCCCACGCTTTGCTCGTCTTCGGTGAATTGGCCTGCCGGGGTACCTTGGACACTGTTGAACCGAAGTGCTCCAGGGATGCACTGCTTGGTCTGAATGTTGACCTCAACCGCATCGGACTGACAATCATGTGACTGCGGCAGTGGCTCCCAGATCACGCGCCAAATCGCTGCGTACCCAACTTCATCATAGAGCTGCGTGAACAACAGCCGTCCGCGCCTGCGAGGGGATTCACGGCGATCAGGATCAGCGTGGACCCATGCATTCCCTTCACGGCCCTCAAATACTGAGACAGATTTTCGAAGTCTGCTCATGTCCACCTCAACCGCAACACGGCCACCAGAGTACGGTGCAGCCGACTCCGAATCAAGAAAACCATAGAATACTTTGGTGCATGTATTTCAAGACTGGCCATCACGCACCATCAATGATTGCGTCAGTCCTTGAGAAAGCGACTGCCTGGTCCCTTTGAACTCGGGAATGCCTTGCCACCGCTCACAACCACAAAGCCTTTGGACAGCTTGCTCAGCATAGCGTCGAATCGCAGCCTTACAGTCAGACAGATCCACTTGCATAAACGATTGAAGAGATTCCCTGAGCCTCTTCAATGAAATAGCACCTCCTGGAGCCATCTGCTGCACAAAAGCATCCACATTTGCTTGTAGGTCCGCATCTGACAAGCTCTTGCCACCATACATGGCAGGGTCACGGTATGTCGTACCGCTACCATACATGGCAAAAACCGCGGTACTGGGGCACTACGACATGCCTCGCTGATGAGGAAATTCGGGCCCTTGAGCCAAAATGGCTACGGACGGGTTTAGGGTTTAGGGTTAAGGAACTTAAATTAAGTTACCATAATGGGTATATTATATAGTAAATAATAGGGTTTCCCCAATATAGTAACTTAATTTAAGTTCCTTAACAGCAACCCAGTAGAGTTTAGGGGGTTAGGGCTGATAGGGCTTAGGATTGAGGGTTTAGGGTTTGTTTGCTTTGTGAATTTTAGTTTAGGGGGTTTTCGAATTTAGAACTTCAGCGTTGCTTGGGCTTACTAGTCGCAGAGACCTGGGGGATCCTGCCTAGAGGATCCCCCGCCAAATAATGTAACATACCCTGGGGTTGTCGTTCGTGAGGCCTTATGCGCCCCTTATGTTGCGGTGTTTTTTGGAGGAGGTCGCTACAACCCCCATGACTAAGCCTTCAGGGTTCAGGGTAAGAGTTGCGGTTCGGGCTCATGGGATGGACAGCTTGCACCTGCCCTTATTTCATCCAAGGCAACATTAAAAAGGGTACACCTGTGTTCGCATCATTGCCATGATGACATGTCTTGGCACGCGAATCAACGCAACGTCATCCTCTTTATCACAGTGATGCCTAGCAGCATCACCGACAAGACAAGGGATAACTACCGTCAGCGTACTAGAAAAGGAACCCAGCAGCAGCTGCAGCATGCTGGTGGCAGGTCACACGACAAAAGAATTACCAACATCCCTTCCGCTCGCTATTAGTGGGGCTAAGCCGGGCTAACCTCATGTAGAAGCTTGAATGATTGCTCATGGCATGCCCAGGTCTGTTTGAGGTACGGTGCATCTTACGTAGTAAACAAGGAATCGAGAGCATAATGTTGGTCATCATGCAAGCGTCCCTACCCTACAATCTCTTATAAACCCATGTACAGCCACCCCACCCCCCCGTTTCCGTTTCATGGTCCAGTTGATTCCCCACTATTGCCTTGTTTTAGGCCTCTGAGGGACCACAATATCGGTAACTGGGAATTATTTAGGCTCTACATTAAACCTCTGCCGCCAGCCTGGGGTGCATGATGAAGCACTACAGCTCCACCAATCCTCAGCATGATGGGGAATTTCCAGAGCTTAGAGCTCTGTTTAAGTGAGTTATCTAGGGCCATTCTGGGCCAGGTACACTTCAAAGGTGATGTACGTTTTTCAGGGTATGTATGCTTTTCTAGTGCGGAAAAGTTGAGAGATTGTGGATAAAAAGAACGGATTCAGGGTTGAAGGCCAACTAGCTTCAGGAGCGTCACCCATCAGCAAAGTCATCGGTTGGCATTCGAGTTTGAAGGAGTTTGCCCTGAACCCTAAACCCTGAATCTCAGGGTTCTGTTTATGCACGCGTTCCTTCTGTTCTATGCTCCGAACTTAAGCCCTCCCAACCCGTAAACCCTAGAGGGGAAGCCTTGACTCAGGGGCAAGAGACTCAATGACAGCCACGATTTGGGCGTAGGACTCGGGAATTTCGCGTTTGCTTCCTGGAATAGAACCCTTTTATTGGGGCTTAGAATTTGGGCTTATAGGATTTAGAATTACAATTTGGGGTTTAGGGCTTGTCAGCGCATAGCCGCTCTTGAATAGAGGGAGCCTGGCCATGAAAGACTCAGATCGGGATGGGATTATCATAGCCTCCGTGCATGTACTCAGTACTCCTGGGCGGCTGGAGGCCCCTACTCTACACGAAGCCCGGACTCCCTAATTAAGAGAAATACTCCGTTAGACAATACTGCTAGGTGGAGGGGTTCCAGTTTCTTGCTTCCAGAGATTGAGCGCTTGCGCAAAGGCAGGATTTTGGCACGGTTAACCCCATACGTGGCCTCCGATAATACAAATCCCTTTGGCATGCCAAAAAACCCTAACAATTCGCCGCCGAGCCCGCAACATTCCTATGGCCTTCCGTCGTTAGCCCTCCTTGCCCAACATGCTCTCCGTCAAAACCGCACCGCTGAAGCTCAAAGACCTGAACCTCAGCCAAACCATTCAACAACGCGAAGCTACAAACTCAAATCGGAACCCCTGAGCCCTGTGATGCCAAACCTCTATAGTCCCCCTTAAATAAATAGGACATGGCGCTGGGTATATTATAATAAGATCCCCATGTACCATATCATATACCCCATATTCTATCTACTCAAGGGTGGCTATACACGCAATCTGCAAACCCTCTACTACTAAGCCAACCCTAACGAACTCAAATCTACGGCGTAAGCGAGCATCATGGAAGGCTCCGCTAGAGTGAAGCTTGATGGTGCCGCTGCTGCCACCTTGCAGTGTAAGAGACCCCGCAAAAAAAACCGCAAGTAAAGTTGGGTTTTTCAGTGTATGGTGCTACATTGTACTTCCCCAAATAGGGGGACCCCAATGTAGAACCACAAATACTAGAGGGACCCCCAAAAAGGTACCCCTAATTCTAGGAACCCCCACACATGTATAGTGCTTGTCAGGGGATAGAGTTACTAGTCAGTCAGGCTTCTACAGTAGGTCTTTCTGTAATGGGATGTTCCGGTAAACCCTCCACCCTAAACCCCTACACCCTAAACCCTAAACCGTAAGTAAATAGGATTCTATTGACCAAGGCAAAGAGTTGGATCTAAAAGCCACTTCTTGCACAAAAACACAACACCCTTGGCAAGTTGGTACACTCCCAGGTACCTTTGGAGTGGGGATTTCGAGGTGACCCATTGAAGGTCCCTATTGTAAGGTGTATTATAGTATTTTGATGTATTTTGGAGTCTATACTGGGTTCCCCTTTTTTTGCGACTACCAGTACAGCGCTATGCGCCTTGACCCACCGTTCCAGGGAGCGCCCCTCGCATTGGCTTGACACATTCTCGTGCTGGTTCATGCTTCGCTTCATTGGCTTCTGGGACATGAGGCTAACGGTTCCTGAAAGTGGGCACGACTCCCCTAACACCCCAAGTATGCAAACATTCCTGCGAGAGCAGCCTGCCTGTTTGCACGTGGGATATCCAACGACAACGGGGTCGAGGGACAGCATATATGGGGTTTTCCCAAAATTAAGGCTGCCCTTCTTGAGGGGGTCCATATAGTATGGACTATAACATTTTGGGGTCTATAGGGTCACTCTGTTTATGGAAACTACCATATGGCAGGTTGTTCAAAAATATGGTCCAGGCCTATCCTCAACATCGGAATACTCTCAACATGAGGGGCCGTGCCTTCTAATCCGGATGCAAGGAAGATTACGATTTCAACAGTTCTCCATTGAGCGCGGAATCTGCCCTGCAAACCTTCCATCATCCAGACAGTTCGGGCACTCTGAGGTTTGAGGTTTAGGGTTGGCGGTTTGGGGCTCGCCTGCGCATACTCCAAATGCTCAGAGCGGATTCCGAATACACCCATGCAATTTTCAGAAAATCCCTTGAGCCCGTAATTCATGTACCCTAAACCCTTAACCGTAAAACCCCATCCGTACACCTGCCTGAGTCGAAGCCGCGCCTACCCATGTGCGATATAAGGGGTTTCCCAAAAATTGGGATACATGCTTGGGGTATCCATAAATAAAAAATAAATAAGGCTCTTTGGTTGGACCACCCCGAAATCCTACGGCCTAAGTGCGTATGGCCGGACATTTCAAGACTATAGAAGTTGAGCATGCCGAAACGGGCGCCTGCTGATCGCCGTCCCCTTGGCTGGGCTTGTTCAGTTTAGGAGTTTAGGGCTTAGGGAAGGGAATATTCTAGTCCCCCTTAAGTCGATAGAATATGGGGTATATGCGGATCTTATTCTAATAAACCCAAAGCATATTCTATCTACTTAAGGGGGACTATATCATGATATAAGCCCTGTAGAGTATATTCCCATAGCTCCTTCTAGGAACACGTAAGTTCAGCGGTTGAGGCTTGCAGCTTGAAGCCTGTGCTTTTTGATTGAATATGTGGGTTTCCCAAAAATAGGGGTACCTTTTTGGAGGGGGTCCTTGTATCAAGGATTTCATTATTTGAGGTTCTACGTTGGGGTCCCCTTATTTCGTGAGTTGGAAGTTTGTCAGACAATCTCTGGCAATGAAGAATGGGACACTTTTTCTACTTAAAAGCCTATATATCCCTAAGCTTACCTCCGGCTAGCAAGTAATGAAGTCTTTTATCCTCGTTGCATAGTGCCGAATCAGATAATCGTTTCCATTTTCTTTTCCATTCCTTCATTCCCTGCTAGCCAAAGGTAAGTAAGGTTGCCAAGAGCCCCTCTGTGGAGACCTACTCAATTTGGCTTAGGGCTCGAGAGGGCATGTACCACAAAATGTGCCATGAAGACCCTAAGATTTAATTGTTTGAGATGTTGTTTAGGGTCCAGGGGCTAAGATCGACACGCACGCCGTACGTTCTCTGACCTCTGAAGATGTTCCCGCCCTCACGACTCTGAAGACATTTTGGGGTGTGTCTGATGTTACACATGGATTGCTTTGAGAGATAAAGCTCCCTCTGAAATCCACTCACCCTGCGATCAGAGGCCTTCGGCCCCAAGACAAGGGCAACTCTATCACTAAAGGGGCACGGAAGTATTAAAGCCGCGTTTCTTACCCTAGATGGCAACGCGGGTCCTTGTACTGCAAGGATGCAGAAGGAAAGCACCCCAAAATCCTGAAGCATGATAATGTAGGGTCCCATTCAGTCACACTACAGTTTGGAATGTTGTTATAGGGGTTAAGGGTTTAGGGTTGTATTCCCCTAAACCCTAGACCCTAAATCCTAAACCCTAGTAATGATTCAAGCTTCATAGTTACCCAGAGCTCCAAGCCCTCAATCCTTTCGTCCCGGGGAATCCGAGCTGCTGTTCAGGAATTTACATTAAGGGCCCATCGTACGGACATACCCTAGGGATCCAAATAGCCCAATGTAGGTAACATTTACAGACCTTAGGGCCCAATGTNNTATTTGTATATTTGGATCCCCAGGGATATAGTATGGACATATACTACACGATAGGGCCTCGTCTTTGTGGCAACTTGCTTTGCATCTTTAAAACGAAGAAGTCAGTCCAAGTGTCCGGAGGAGATCTGGTGATGCCAACGACCGAGGGTTTTGGAGCCCATGGAGGCCTCACAGGGCTATGACATCCCAAAGCACGTGAGATATGTGGGGGTTTCCCAAAA